>PVKS010013678.1:0-50193 GCA_004027875.1 Aplodontia rufa
TTATGGATGGATGGATTTTGCTAATTCTTTATTTCCTTCCTTTGTGGAAAACAAGTCCACTTATTGAAAATGAATTTATGTTGTATTATATTTTGGTACAACTTAGGGGCAACATTTAAAAAATCCTATTTATTTTACATTTGAGGGTTAGGATGTTAGAAATAATATCTGTCATTGGATATAATGTTGTAAAGATTCATTTTCTTCATCAGTGATTATGCATCAGATAAGTGGCCTGAAAACTTTTTGATGTGCTTCATTTTCTTTGTGCTATCATGAAGTTCCTTAACTTGAGCACAAATCATTGTATCAGCTAACATATTTTCTGCTAATTTAGTTAATAAAAGCTCCACATTAATAAAATTATAGTTAGAACCTCTGGTTCCAGGGTAGGAGGCACACCTGACATCCGTGAGGAGGACCCCATCTGGAAAAGCTTCATCCAGTTGCCCACATGGGCAAGACTGGCAGGTATCCATAATACCCTGATGATGCCTGCCTGGAGCTGCCCAGCAGCAGTGCACACCTGTCTCAGATATATTGCGCCTGTTCCCACCTCCAAGGATTTCAGGTCCCATTGTGGTGCTCAAGCTGGCCCATCCAGCCAGCCCCATTCCTCCAGGAACCAGTGAAGCACTCCCGCAGCTGTGAGTCAACAATCCAGCAGGTGGCATCCCCAACAGGTTCCAAATCTGTGCCCTGGAGCCTAGATCCAGAGAGTATAGCAAAAAGAGGCTCCAGGCAGACACAGCTTTCTGGAAGAAGGTGGTCACCAGAGGGTTGGAGTCTGATCCAATCATTTGACATTCAAGGAAGAAGCATCTGGATTCTCACTTTGCTTCCCCACAGGAAACCTCAATTCAAATATCCAGAAGAAGCTCTTCAAAAAATGAGGAATCAAACTAGAAATGTCACCTCAAAACCACAACTCCCCTACCAACGAACCCATGGACCGGGAGTGGGATGAAAACAGAAAAAATTACCAACAATCGGACTACAAAAAGGAACAATGAACTAAAAGAATATTTAATGTAGGGACTGAGAAAACTCAAGAGTTGAAAATCTCTATTATCCAAGAAATAGATGTACTGAAAATGGAAGCAATTGAGCTAAAATCTGCAGTTAATCACATCAGAAGAACGATGGAAGAATTTAACAATAGATTACTTCCATAGAAAACAGAACCTCAGATCAATGAATGAGGAATTAAACCAGCTACCATACAACTGCTATAAAAAAAATTAAGAGCAACACTTTAGCATATGGGAGAAGGCAATGACTATCTCAACCAGACTCCCAAAGTGAAAGAAATAAAATCAAGAATCAATAAGCGTGATCCCATTAAACTAAAAAGCTTTTCCTCAGCCAAGGAATTGGTCAAAATTGTCAAGTGGCAATCTGCAGAATGGGAGATAATCATGACTTGTAATTTCTCTGATAGGGGATTAATATCTAAATTTTACAAAGAGCTCAAATATTTAATATCAAAAACAAACAATCCAATCAATAAATGAGTCACAGAGCTCAACAGAAACTTCTCAACAGAGGAAATTGAGCAAGCCAATGAATACATGAGAAAGTGTTCTAAATCACTGCTAATCAGAGAAATGAAAATCAAAACTATATTAAGATTTCACTTCAGTCAGATTGGCAAAGATGACGAATATAAACAAAACAGAGGGGTCGTGGGGAGATAAGAATATTAGCAAACTGTTGGTGGAACTGAAGACAGGTATAGCCACTCTGAAAAGCAGTGAGGAGACTCCTTAAAAAATTTGTATCTCTCTATAATCTTAATTAAAAAAATAAAGTGAGATCTGAGATTGTCGAGGATCCTTGAGATCCTTTGAAAAAAAAAATTAGGGTTGGGTCCACCATATGACCCAACTACCCCAGATGGAGGGAAGGTAGAGGGAGAGATGATAGGTAGGGATTTGGGGCATCAACAATATAGCTTCCTCTTTACTCCCCCAAGAAGTCAAGTAATACGAATGCAATAATTTAATTCTGAAAAAATGCACAATCTTATATAAATATAAAGACATTTATATCTGTTACAAGGGGGAATTACAGAAGAGTCAAGAGACTGGGATGTGGATGCTGTGGGAGTGATTCTGGATTGGGATCAGGGACATATCATATCTTTACTACACATGCATTTATGATTGTACCACAACACAACTCCTCAAAATTAAGAAAAGGAATATTCAAAGTTGCACCAGAATAAATAAATAAATAAATAAATAAATAAATAAAATCACGATGAAACTTTTGGATAATTCCTTTTGGAAAAATGCACTTCTATTGCAAATTCAAAACAGCAAACAAATAAAAATAATAGCAGTACTATGTGGGAAATTGAAATGTGATAAACAACTGATGAGTTATTCAGCACTTGGCAGTCCTGACAGATCTATAGATTCTAATAAATTTTCTTCATTTTGACTTTCATACCAAATTATATGTTACTCAATATTTTGTTGAAAAGCAACTATTAATCAAAATGCTGAATTTTGACAAATGTATACAATTTTTAAAGCACATTTCACAAGGAAAGCACCCATACAACAGTCCTAGTATATTCTTCTCTATGAATGAGTCTTCTCATATAATAGTCAAATTCAGTAAACTTCCTCAATCCCAAGGACACAAAAATGATGTGTAAGACCAGTCTAGATATTCACCATGTACCTGGAGAGGAAGAGAGTTGAGCGAAGAGAACCTTTGTGAAGACCGTGCGCTCATTCTTCAGGTGTGACCTAATGGGAAAAGAAAGCAATGACATGAAGGGGAGGGCTGCTTTCTTGGAATCTTTTGCAGCCAACTCTTGGCCTCCTTGACTGTTGGCCTTTATTTGTGTCTAACTTAAGATCAGATTTTGAGGAACTAATTATGCCTAGACTGTCCATGCGAGTTCAGGGGCTGGTTACTAACATGAGACAAAAAAATTAGATATATACAGGACTTCTTCTTACACTGTTACAGTGATGATTTTAAAGATTACTTAAGATATGAATCCTTAAGCCAGATTTCTAGGTCTAAATCTTCACTCTGACTTCAGTTGTATTACATTTGTCAAGTTGTTTGAACTACTTGTGTCATGATTTTCTCATCTCTCCATTAGGGATGATGACAAATATGTATCTCACATTGTAAATGATTTACAGCATGTTTATAGGGTGCATTGCCCATAGTAATTTCCATATGGTCTCTGATCTTCTTGTTAAAGGGTCTTTGTCACAGGCCTGCTAACCAATCCTTAATCTTCATTCCTATTGCTGTTGCATTAGACCAAATTGTTTAGCCTGATAGGTGAAACAGGGTCCCTTTCATCCCACAAGATCAAGAGGGATCTGGAAAAAAAAATCATAGTAAGAGAAAGTGAATCTTGAATAGTAGGGTGTTAGGTAATATGTTTGCCTTTACCACATAAAACAAACCTGATTTAGAGAGAAGCCAAAAGACAGTATAAACATAGTTGGTACATATATACCATCATATATACCATAAATATTTCCCCAGAACTGTTAGCCTCAACCATGTGATTGGAAAGCAGGAAGTAGAGAGATTATATAAGGAAGTTTTTTTTGAAGAAAGTCAGTCACACTTTGTCCTAAGATATCTCATTTCAGCTTTTGATATTCCAAATAACCAAGAAATCAAATATTTGGCATCCCATACTAAACCTTCCTAAATTATAAATTTGAGGAAAAGGTATTCATGCTTGATTTCTCAAGCTCAGGTTCGTTTGAAGGAGTCTCATATGTGGGGGGCTGCATCCCCCCCCCCGGGAGCTGATCAGGAGGAGGGTGAGTGCCGACGCCTGGAACCCAGGTCCCCCCTCGTCCGGGGACCCCTTCCCTCCCAGCCGGGGAAACGAGGCAACCACACGCAGCTGATGGCAGCTCAGAATCCGTTTATTACTAAGGCACACGGGTCTTTATATATGGAGGAGGGGAGACAGCCAAGGAATCTATAATCCTTCTAAGGGAGTTGCCAGGGGTTATGCAGATTTTGAGTACAGACAAACAACTAGGTAACAGCACATTCCAACCCACTCTAACTCTGCATAACAAAGCAGGACCTAGCAGCCCTTCCTGAAGGAACTTATGGAAATAGTAACAAGATCGCCCTAGGGCAGCTGTTGAAATAGGGGTGAAGGCTACACCCCAACACTCATAGAAGCTGTTTGATACAGTGACCTGAGAAGGAGCCACTGAGGAATATCCTCAAGTGTAAATTTTCCAGTGTTAAATACGGGTGTTCCTAAAACACGAATTACACAATTCATAAACAAATTTTGAGTTTGTTAATATTAAAATTTCTTCTCTACAAAAGATATTTTTGATAAAAATCACAAGGTGAGCCACAGATTGGAAGAAAATAATTATTAAACATGTGATAGGAGATTTGTATCTATAATATCTAAGACTATTAATGCTGAATAGAAAGAAATCAGACATCCAATTAAAGTGCCAAAGATCTGCATAGACTCTGCATAGATGCTTCAAAAGGAAGATAAAAAATTTGTCAAATCAGCACCTGAAAAATTGTTCAACATCATTTGTCTTTAGGAATTCCAAATTAAAACAAATTGCCATATAACTGCACAATAAAAAATACAACTACACTGAGGAAACTGACAATACCAACTCTTAGAGTCAGCAACAGCAGAAACTTTATTGGAGCTTTTGGATAAAGTAGAGTATGGTATGTATTTGTATAAGCTTTGTGGACGCTGGTTTTAAAAAATCACATTTCACAGCTGTTAGGAGGAATGTTCCTTGTATGTTAAATGATCCTGCTCTTGTTTGCATTGGTCAGATTTTCTGCATGATTACTGAATGATTGTTGAAACTCTGGACTGACGATCATTTTTATTTTGTTCCAGATATCAGAGAGAAACTTCTCAGATTTTTCTCATTTAAGAAAATGCTGGCTGATGTGACTCAGTGGCAGAACATTTATTTGGTTCACAAAAAGGCCTGAGTTTGGTCTGCAGCAAATTCACATGCATGTACCCCCCCACACACACAGAGTTTACTGTTTGTTTAATATACTTATTATAATTAGCCTGTTTTATGTTAAGGCATGTTCCTTCTGTACTTAACTAGGGTTATTAACATGAAAGGATGCTGAGTTTTATCAAATGCTCTTTCTAGATCCACTGAAATGGTGATACAGGTCTTTTCCTTCATTTGTTGATGTGATGAATCATGTTTACTGATGTCCATATTTTAAACATTAAATTGACAATTTTCTTTAAAATACAGCTACTATATATAAAAACACATGCATATATTTATCAAATATTGTTGCTACTTACTTTCATATGAGAAAAGGGTAGTTGATTGTTACTAAACTTCTTAATGGAACTTTCATTTCCACTGGTTGTTATCACTTTTACCTTGTGACAGATTTAATTTAGTAGCTACTAATGATTCTGAATTTAGGAAGATTCTCATTGTTTTCATGTTCATAAAACTGGCTTTAAAATATATATTCATTTATATAGTTAAATTTTATATGTGTTTTTTAAATTCAGAAGCTTGGCTTCCTTAGTATATGATTGCAATAATAGAGGGGATAATGAGTAAGACACGCATTAACAGTACAGCTATCTTCCAAAATGAATCACATGATAAAAAGATGCTTAAAAATAGATTCTCTATTACCCTGTTTCAACATGAATTGGAGATATAAGAATTATGACAGTCCTTCTTGGAGTTGATACTAAATCTGAAATGTGGAATAAAGTAATATTTATTGAACACATATATGTCCAAGAAAAGAACAACATTTTAAATTATCCCATTGGTTTCTCGGCACAAGTAATTTTTCATCCATTTTTCAAATGGAGAAATTGAAGTGAATTAAACTACATGTTTGATCAAGAGTTTATGCTTGATGAGAGGCAGAGGCATTAGCCCTAATTAAAAGCTCAGGTTCATTTTATTTCTCACCACTATTGATTTTCTGAGGTTGATGGTTTCAAATTGATAGTTTGGGATGTTAGATTTTTTTTCTACTTTTTTCAATATATAAAATCTAGAGATTCAAGAAATAGCTACTGTGATTTTGTAGTCTTTCTGACAAAGACATACTGTGGTGAGTAATGAGAAAACTGCTTCAAAATTCAGTGGGCCTGGAACAGTGGTCCACTTTACGCTTTGAATAAGCTCTTACTTCTCTGTCACTGATTTATTTTTAAAATGACATGTTTCTTTCTCTTCCTCTCTCTCCTCCTAATCTCTTCCCCTCCCTGATCTTGTGGGAAACAGGATTGCCTTTCTTTCCCATCCTAGGCACAGATATCTGTTCTTAAGTATACACCCACCACAGGAGTCAAGTAATTTAGACTTTGGGGATAATACCAAAAGATCTCAGAAATGAGTAACCACCCAACCAGCAAGTGAATTACAACTCTGACAGAGAACACTTGGAATGCACGCTTTGAATCACCTCTTTAAAACCCCTGATACCTCCTAATGGATAGAATCACAGACTCCAAGATAGGAGTCCTCTTTATTTCTCCTTGCTAGCAAAGCAATAAATCTTATTTTTCCCTTTCCTCAAAGCTGTGTCCTTGTTTTTGGATTGGCATTGGGAATAAAGACTGAGCATTCAGTAATAGCAATCGTTTTATGATTTACCTTAGTCTAAATTTTGGCTTATCTTTTATTGTGCTTTATGATCTTATATAAGATTTTTAAGCTCAGAGCCTTAAACTTTCTCATATACCTACATGGCAAAGGAACCCACAAAAATTGAAGTTGTAGTAAGTGACAAAATCCATACTTTTGTCCCATCTTCTTTTTTTAAATATATGGGTGACCTGAAACGTTTAGGAAATGGCTGAAGCTTGGCTGTGTTGTGATATCAAGAAAGCCAGAAACTTGGGGCTGGAGTGGTGGCTCAGTGATCACAGTGCTTGCCCGGCAGGCACAGTACATGGGTTCAAACCCCAGTGCCCACATTCACAACTAAGTGTCGGAGCAATGAAGCCATGTGAAAAACTAAAATAAAAATTGATTCTCTCTGTCTCTCTCTCACTATTCTTCTCTCTTTAAAAAAAAGAAAGAAAGAAAGCCAGAAACTGACAGCATTTCTGCTTTTGCTTCCTGAAAACCAGAAGAGTAGTTGACAACTGTACGCCATGCAGGGAAGACAAATGCAATAATATCCACAAACAGGTAGCACTCAGGGGAAGTCAAGAGTCTCTTGCAATAAAAAAGCAACAACAGCATTTAAAAATTTTATTTCCAAGGTATTCACTGAAGAGATCTGGATGATTGTTACCCAGGAGGTACTGTGCTTTAATGAAAAATAAGTACTTGTCTTTGTTCATTAAAATCCAGGTCAGCGAAAGATGGCTTTACTAATATACTTGTTACATCTGTGCAGCTTAACAAGGAGCACTTGATAAAATGAAGTGTGCAACAACGGTGCTGGCATGGAGGTCAAAGAAGTTAAACAAACAGAACGAAACCCAAACCCACCAAGATCCATTCTACACAGTTACATTTCAGATGACAGCAAGCTTTTGCGGTGAGTTTCATTAACTGTACGCTAAACAAACATTAGCCTCCTCAATAGGGTGTTGCTCCATGCTCTTCAGATGTCGCTCAATACACCGTGTCATAAGTCTCGTGGTGTTACATTCAGTCTAGTCCTATGAATGGAGTTGGTAATCATAAATTGCACACTTGATTCAAGATTTATATTTCTCAAAAGTCCCCCAGAGAAGTATTGTCAGGAATAAAATACTTTTAAATGAAATTATTTATTTTAAACAGTGTATCCAAAAACACAAGGCACATGGATTAAGGACAACAATGGTTTTTATGATGTTTCTTTAGTTCTCAGAAAGCCTCAGCTCTCTTTGCTCAATTCAGTCTATAATATGTGTATTAGGAAGTCTTTCTCCTATCTGCTTCGTGCCCCTGATGAATTCTTCTGAATGCAAATCTGTTACAGGAGATACCTTGGTAGCATAGCTTGTGTAAAGCAACAGAAGCAATGGGAGTATGCTGGGAAAAGACCTTTGCCTGCCTGTCATTGTCTTGATTGAAAGAGAGCGTAATAGAGATGACCTTCTAAATATGCTGGTGGGAAGGGGTTACCTACTATGAAGAAAGGAAGTAAAAGCATCTTTTAAAAAGTTGGAGCCGCATAATAACAGAAGTAGGAAAATGAGACCAAAATTAGAGACAAAAGAGGCTAGTCTTTCAGGAGAATGCTTTGTTCCTTTCAGAACAGGATCTATTATAAACACATACTGTCACCCACCAAAGTCAAACAATGTTCATTTTTCAATGTCTTATATCTTCAATAGACCTTTATTGCATTTTCCCTTGTGGGATTTGACATTGATTTCAAATATGTTACTTTGTCCCAAGCGTCTAGATTTTACATAGAGAAAATTAATGAAAATTCACAATGAACACTAATAGCAAAATAGAAGAATCCTATTTCTGAAACTTGGCATGTCCAGAGTTATAACAGATATGGCCATCTCAGGAAGTGCTAGGAGGACAGTGGCTCTGCCAGTGAGACTCTTGGCTTCTCAACCATCCTTCAGATAACTGTGAGAATGATCTTTCTAAAGTGTATCTGACTCCAAATTATTTTCAGAAAAGTGTGTTTGAGGCCCCAAAACACTTCACAACCTCATCTCACGTCTCCCTGAAGCTTATCTAATTATCCATCCTAAATGATGGACTCTTTTCTTCATGTTCTGAAGGCTTCTCTGCATGTTTCTACATTTTACTTGTAACTTTTAGCCTTTCCTTTCCCATCTCCAAATATCTAAACCTATTTTTTACTGCCATTTCCCCCAGTTCTGCTCTTTAACCCAGAAACAATTTTTCAATATTCAGAACTCCCAGAGGAATGTATTTATCTGCCATACATCATTACTTCAAACTCTCTATTTTAGGATAGGAAACTAGTTTCATCAATTAACTTTATAGGATGTGATAGGCAATAATGTCTACTATTCTTAGTCCTTTTTGTTGATATAATTCTAATAATAAAATTCTGTTTTCTTCTATCAGCAATTTTTATTTCAAGAGTAACAAATATTTTAAGATTTTCAAAGTAATTTTTAGCACACCGGATCTCACTTTCCTTATATTTCAAGAATATATCACTTTGGATCTCGGTTTCCTTAATTTTGCAGAGTAGATTATGACAGTATTTCCCCTACTTCATTCCTGGTGATATTGCAGCCAGGTGAATTTGACCTGCAGAACGTTTTTTAAATGTGTGATTTCCTGATTCATGCCCACTGGGTTATTGTGAGGATTGATATTAAGAAAGTGCTTTAAAACTGGAAAATTCCTTTGCTAAGGGTGTATTGTCATTTTAAATTGACACTACAATATTTGTCGGCATCAGAATCACTAATATTTTGAGGAGTTAATTTCATATGGTTTCTTTCAACATCTGAGCCAATTGCTAACTGCAGCAGCATAGGTGTCCCAGAGCACTGTGTGCACGTGTGCACAGACACGCACAAATATCATTACCAGCTCAGGTGAGGGGTGTTAACCCACTACAAAGTGAGCTTCCCACGGCCTGGATACGAGGCATTCCTCCAAGAGCTCATATAGCAGTGTAGGACTCTTCAGGGTTGAAATGGTGCAACTACGAGAGCTGTAACCTAATATGTTTATTAATCCATGTGATGGATTAATAATTCAAATGGTTTACTGGGTAGTAAATGTAGACCTATGGGTCATGGCTAGAGGAAGAAGGTCACCAGGGATGTGTCCTTGGGATTATATTTTGTCTCTGGTTCATTGATCTCCCTGTGTTTCTGGCATGACCGAACTAAGTAGTTTTCCCACACCATGCCCTCTGCCATGTTTTTCCACTTCACCTCCCACACAAAGCAATAGTTAGGGTATCATGGACTAAACCTCTGAAACTGTGAGCCCCAAAAAAACATTTATACCTCTATTTTATTCTTGTCAGATATTTTGGTCATAGTAACAAAATCTGACTAACACAAAACTCAAAGTAAAAAAATCAATTTAGCTAAAGACAACCTTATTTTACCAGTCCTTTAGCCTAATCCAGGGGTAAGGTTCAGAAGACACATGAGGTATAAAAATTCAGTTATTAAACATTATATGCTTCCATTTGAGTTTAAAATCACCACTGCTTCAACTTCTTCTTTAACCTAATCCCTCCTCCCCTGGGCTCTGTTCTATTGTGAACACAGGAACTATTCTGATTGGTTGTTGTCTTGAAAAATATTTTTATTTTTCATGTTTTTTCAAATTCTTTATTTGAAAAAAGGATGAAAATAAATGATATGTGAATTGTCCTTAATCCCAATTAATATTTGCAAGGAAGCAATTGCGGAGGGATGGACTTCTTAACCATGACTTCTCTATTCCCTTTTACCTGCATATTTTTCATTCTACAGCATTTGTCCCTAGAGGTAGGCAACACCAGGCTATTGCACCCAGACTTCACTCCAAATCTCTTTGTCTGGTCTGCAGTACTCTCCTGACTTCTTACAGGAATTACTGTTTGACATCTGAGATGATAGAGTGCCCTTTTAGATGTCTTTTTCTTTCACTCCAAGTAAGCCTGAGTGCCATTCCTTTCTGTTCATTATTCACACCACATTTTTATTCCATTAAAGAATTTACTTCAGTACACCAAAATGCATTGTTTAGTTACTTGTTTTTTAATACTTTAGGATGGGGACTGTGTTCTCCAGTGCTCAGGATGTAGATCACAAATGAAATGGATAAGCTTCAGATACTAAGATTTATCACATAACGGATTATATGCAGAACACTTCATAAATCTGATCTTGGTTAATTCCTCCTTTAAACAAAAAAATATTGGGATTTAGAGAAAAGCATTGAACTGTTCAAGATTACACAGAACAACTGTCTGGATTTGTCTGGAGTGTGTCTAAATCCAAAATTCTTATATTTGCAAGGATAAAGATTTATAGTAAAGAGTAAATCTGTTCCTTTTCATTGAGCCTCAGTAGCCTGAGTGCTTATGATTGACTGAGCAGGCCCACTTTTCTCTCATTCAGTTCTTTACTTATATTTGAGAAATTAAAAAAAAAAACACTTCTAAACAAATTCATCTCACACAAATCCTGCCACTCAGATTTGGTCCTATACATAGCCACTTAATTAAAAAACTACTTAGGTTTGAAATTCCCCATTCCATTAGTTAAATAGATTCTGATTCTTGTATGCTTTACACTCCACTATTCTCTTTCTGGAGGTTTTTACTATGCCTTTGACATTTTAAAAATCTTTTACACTTTGCACACATTTCACAAGTCCCATTATGTGCATAATATAGTACCTTATAATGTAGTGTGGTATCCATTTTTCTAAGTTTTTTCCTTAGCTGGTCTTAATGTTTCTCAAATTATCATACAGCAAAGAAAACAAAAAAATAAAAAAGTAATAACTTGAAAGGATGTGGCTTGTAATTTCTTTGTTTAAATTGGTATTTCTCTTGCTTTTCTGTCTAAGTAGGAGAGTTTATTCATCAATGTCTGTGGAAATCCCCATACACACTTCTTAATGCGTGTGCAACAGGTTCTGGTACCAAAGGTTGGTATGTTCAGATCCTAACCTACAGTGGTGTATCTTGGTATGTTACTTGAATATTTTGAGCATCAATTTGCTCAATGTTAAGAAGCAAATAATAGTTACTTTACTTGATTTGTGGTAAATTATGTATACTTACTTGATCTATCCCTGAAGGATTTTATTTTTGTGGGTGCAGTGACTATCTGCAGTGTGTCATTTAGTGGCAAGATACCTAGAACATACTGAAACCCTTCACCACACCTTGCTATTTTGTTATATAACAAAGCTTCAATAAAAAATAAACGAAAGTTAAGAAGTAATTAAAAAGGGTTCATTTCACATGTGATTTAAGTACTATAAACACATACACAAATTTAATCTATAATAAACATAAAGATATGGATTTAATCTATAATAAACATAAAGTAAATCTAACTACAATAAACCATATTATTTTAAATGTATTGGTAGACAAATTACTCTTTAGTGTTAGAGAGATCTGCTTTTTTTTTTTCTGCTGTATTAAAATACCTGACAAGAACAATTGTAGAAAAGGAAAGGTTTATTTGGGGCTCACAGTGTTAGATGTCTCATAGATGGCCTACTCCATTCCTTAGGATTTGGGATGCGGCAGACTATCTTAGCAGTAGAAGGTGGCAGAGGAAAGCAGCTAGTACATGGCACCAGGAAGCAGAGAGTGAAGGACAAAATATATACTTGAAAGCACTCCCCCAGGGACCTACTTCCTCCAGCCAAACCCCACCTGCCTGTAGTCACCACTTAATAAACTCTATCAGGGGATTAATGTACTTATTGGATTAAGACTCTCATAACTCAACCATTTCACCTCTGAACCTTCTTGCATTATTTCACACATGAGGTTTTGGGAGATACCTCATAACTGATCCATAGTGAGGTCTGTGCGAATGAGGCAACTCTTGTAATAAAAAGGCTTTGGAATGACATATGCAAACATGATTTCTTATTCTACTATATAAACTAGTCAAATGGCTTTGGGTAGTTTACTTCTCTGAGACTCAGTTTAGAAAACACAAAGAGTTCTATCTGCAATGCATAACAAATAGTTTCTAAACAATGATTAATTATTTTAATGAGTATTCATAATATTAGTGATGACTCCTAATATTTTTACCAGACTCTCATTGGAAAGAGAGAATCTAAAGAAATTAAGATCTATGAAGTCCAGAGAAGTTAAATATGAAAGAGGTAATGAACAAGAGTAAAAAGTAAGAAATGTTTAATGATGTCTGATCATGGTGAAAGTGAGAAATCATCATTTAATATTTCATTTGTGAAACATTTAGGAATAATAACAATGTCCAGGTACCTCCCTTGTTATAATTTGCAGTGGAGGTTGTGAGGACATTGAAGTAATTAAAAATGTTGTGAGCAGTGTATAAAACCATTCCTCAGCAGGGAAATTAAAACGATCCAAGTCCAAGGTTGACCCATAGTATGCATGCAGGAGTACTGGTAGATTAACAAATTATATCAATGAATTGCTACACAGTTCAACAAAATTGCAGGAGGTTCATATTTGTACCTGAAGATAGAGGCAATGGAAGGGAGTAGTCTACGAATATCAGTGTTCTCTCTCTGTGGGGCTGTGGGATAATGGGGAGTGGAATTTCAGTGGTAAGAAAATCAGGGTCCTGGTGGGGCTGCAGACCAGTTGTAGAGTATATGCTTAGCATGTGTGAGGCCCTGGGTTCAATTTAGAGCATAAAAAACAAAAACAAAAATAGACAGTGTTCTTCGAGTCAATTGCTACCACATTCTGATTTTGAAATCTTGTGTAAGTTGTTTAAGTTTTTGCATCTCAAGTTCAACCAAAAAATGGCAATAATAATGCCAACCTCACAGGGCTATTATCTTGCTAGTGTTTATTAAAGGCTGAGCAGAGTACAATATACATGCAGCAATTTTCTTTTATTTTCTTTTAGAGAGAGAGGGAGAAAGAGAGAATCAATTTTATTTATTTTTTCATCTGGTTTTGTTAGTTGTGTATGTGCTGCTAGGGTTTGAACCTGGGTCCTGGCACATGCCAATGAAGCACTGTAACCACCGAGCCACCGCTCCAGCCCACATGTAGTGATTTTCATTATCCACCACAGGGGAAGCTGGAAACATATGTTCCTGGGGAGAGTCAGGTTTCAGTTAAGATAATGAGTATATGGAAAAAACCTCTATGCTTTCAGCTGGGCCATCAGAGCTCCTGGAAAGAAATTGAGGCTCTGCCATTGGAGCTTCCTCCAACAATCAACTGGCTTGAACACTGGCTTACAAGCAAGAGAAAACAAATAGAACTAGCTCTCAACTGTGAAGGCTAAAACCTATTACCAATTAGAATTTCACAGTGAATTGCAATTGCGTTTTTCACTTGTGGACATTTCATCAATATGTTCTATTGCCTTGCCACTGAGAAGACTTTCATCAATGAGAAGACAACCTTTCAGCTAGTTACAAGGGTGAACTGGGACGCCAGCAATCAATGAATCACACAAACTTGGTTAAAGACACAAGGAATTTTATGATCCTTCACCTTTACTGCACTAGAGATATTAGTTAGGGATAAGAAATAAAATTAATAAAACCATTGTGAATCTACCCTTCTGGCTAACAGCAATGAAGGATAGGTAATTATTTAAGTTCCTAGAGAGAAGATGACAGCTTTTTGCTACCTCTGATATATATTACGTTATTAATAATTGCTCAATTTTCTTTAATGTGGCTTAATATTAAAACCTTGGTTCATCCCTGATTGTGACCAAACACTTCACAGGTATTTTTGGTCACATATTCTCACCAGTATTTTGGTGTTTTCAGTGTCCTGGGTTTTGTTATTATAATAGATATGCATTTAGGTATGCATTTGAGGAGATATGAATAATATATCATATATTATATATTTTTTTCCTTAATTCACATTTTCCAATTGACATGTGATGTTGAGGATCTTTTTCTTTCGACAATTTCCATCTGCACATCTTCTTAGGTATTGTATCAATTCAATTATTTTGCCCATTTTAATGGGAAAATTAAGATTTACAAATTAATATTTAATGTCTCAAGGAAGACAAGTAAAGGTAAGTCTGATGAAACATATGTAGCATGATTTAAGCATAAGTATATAGTAAAATATTGTTAAATTTGTGTCAAAGAAATTTTTTGCCCCCAGACACAGATGATGTAAATTAGAAATTAGTTTCAGAACCCATTCAAGGGTTTTTAGGTGTCAGAAGGCATGCCTGAAATATATGATCTCTGTTGCTGAGATTCAATGATGTGTCAATTTGATCTTGTTCCAAAATAATTATTTTATTTATTTAATAAATATTTACTAAATGTTTATGTTTTAAGCTCTGTTTAAGTCAAAAACAACTCAGGGGAAAAATCAGAAAATGTCCAGAGAAACTCAAGGAACTTAATAAATATGAAAATCAAATAATAAGCTAGTGTGTATATAAATAAGGGAGTTTCAAAGGAAGAAAATTTAAGAAAGAAAGTGAATAAAATAAAATAGGGTTACTGAGATGGAGGACTCTTGAGGAGGCATTTGGTCGGAGATGATATCCACCAGAAGGAGAACGTTTGAACCAGACCTAGAGGAACAATCGGGGCTGGGAAGATGGCATGAGAGCAGGAGGTTTCAGATTACAGAGTTTATAAAACTTAAGGATGAAAAAATATGAAAATCATTAGGTAGGGATATAGTTGGCATATTTAGAAAAATAAGACAGCTGGTTTAGCTACAGTAAAATGAGTAAACTGAGTGATCAGGGACAGTATCTGAAGTGCCACTGTTACCCAACTGCTGCTTCCTTTTCAAGAAAAACAAACAAAATCACATAAAACTTTCCAGTTGCAAAATAAAATCTCCCCTTATCAGCACTACATTAACACTTCAGCAGAACTAAGCAATGAAAAGTTTGTAGTGCCATATTCCCACAGGCAATTCAATATTAAAACAATAAATACTACCCCATAAAATGAATCCGTGGAAGCTTAACCGAATTATAATATTCCCCTTGATGACTATTATGGTAGACACTATTATATCGCCCAACATCTATTTTCTACGTTCTTTTCTATACGTATAACTTATAATTTGTTTATGACAACAAGGTCCCAGCCTGCTATTTTAGTATGTCTTACAGCTGGGAATAACCATATGACAGTGACAATACCAACAGGTGAGCAGCTATCTTCTAAGAGAAAATTGTAGATCTATTGATTTCCTGTTGAAAAGCAAGAAGCATAAGAGATTGCTCTCATCCTCACACCCCTGTTCTCCCTTTAACATTTTGTGATGGACACAACCATAGTAGTCTTCTTGAACTACTTGAGTTCAAGTCAGGTTCTCTGATAGAGATACTGCAACTAAATTCAGGCCAGTTATCGTGTTTCTCCTGAATTATGGTTAGAAGAGCAAAATCAATTTAATGACTTCAAGAAGAGGTGGATTTTCTGTTATTCACAAACACAGTTGCTCTGAGTTTATCAAACACAAATAGGAGGAGGTACCATTCATAGTATTATTTCCAGGATCCAGGCAAAGCCTTTAAAGTTATGCTTATTTAATCACTTTGACAACACTGTGATACAGGTGCGGTTAACACTCACAGATGGGATTCTGATATTCAGAAGAATTAAGTCAGTTGATGGCCACATAAATCTTAAGTTACAGAAGTAGGATTTGATGCAGGGTCCAGCTCTAATCACTTTATAGAACTATCTGTTGGAATCAATAAGTCATTTGATTATACAAGATAAAATCAACCAAAGTGATGAGACTTTACATAGTAACTTTGACTCCGTCATGGATGATGGTAAAATGGACTAATGTAGAACGACGCTACACCATGGCTGTACACACAGACACACAACACACACATGTTTATGCACACACGTTGGATATATTCAAGCTCAGTATTTATGAATACTTTTTGAACATTGTCTATTTAAAGATTAGCCAACATCAGTCAATAGTTTCTTGGGGGGAAAATAAAATAGAAGTCTTAGTGGAATTTCACATTAGCCTCACTGGAATTGAAAACAGTTAAGTAATAAATTTTTATTCTTTTAGAAACTATTTTAAGGAAAATACTGACAGATCGTTAAGAGACCAAATTAGAGGACAACCTGCTAATTAAACTTATTGAATGCAGTATGTTTCTGTTTGTTTTGGAAACTGAAATTTGTGAAAACATTTGCACACAGTCACTGCAGCTGTTAAATGTGCTCTTGAATTGGAGATTCCCCCATCTTTATGCCTTTGTGGTATAGTTAGAGTGCCCTGTGTACCCACGAATGTCCTGAGAATCCATATTTCAAAGGAATTTGTTACTGCAATTTGTTAACTCAAACCTATGCAGCTAAGAAAGAATAAATATGATAATAAAATGTCTTCAAACAAATAAGATGATAATAATTAGAATGTATGCATTTTAATAAAATTATGTAACATTTTATATGTTATTTTGTAGCATGAATTTTTAAATGCTCCAATCTCCCTAACCACTAATACTCTTTAAGCAACTTCCAAAAAGTGTATGAAAATAATTAATAAAAGCATTACTATCAGCGGATGCTTTTAAGATTTTCTCCTATTTCTTTTACATAATTGAAACTAATGTCAATATTTCACAATTTTGGGAGGTATATTAACAATTAAGTAAAAATTCAATTACACAGAAATGTTCTTTTAATTTACATAAATATATGTAATACATATATATTATTTATATACATATGTATTATGCATATAGTTAAGAAAATATCTAAAACTCTTATCTGGTTAATCTAAATATATTTCACACAATCTGATTATTCAAACCAATTCCTCAAGTATATGTTACGCAGTCTGTTCCATTTAGCACTCTTCAATTTTCTCTCTCAGGGTGACTTATCTTGAATTCTATATAAAATAACTTTTCCCAAATACTCACAGATAGCTACAACTCCTTATTTCTCACCTTATATATCTTCAGAGAACCTAAAATTTTTGTGTATGTATCTGTTTCCATGTATTTTGTCTATCACACCTGTGGCATGTAATTGTTCACCCTATCTCTGCTACATTGAATAGGGTTTAATACTTTAGTGGATGCTCATTAAATGCTCAGTGCAATAACTAGTAGAGGTATATTCTTGATTTCTTCTTGGAACTAAATTATTCAATATTGATGATATGTGTTCATAATTGCTAAGTTGTCTTACACTATGTAAATGATCAGCATCTCAGGGTTTGATCAGCATACCCTTCTAAAGCTGCTACCTTCCTTCTTACGTGTGATAACATCACAGCTTGGTTTGGCCAATGCTGTAAATACCTTTAATTGTCAGATTAAATGTCTTTTCATAATTATTTAATTATTTTGATAACACCAAAATCATTGACTCTATCCTGAAAAATACAAGCATTATACTCAATATTTTAACCTAACATAATATGACTTAGTAAAAACCATATAATTATTATACAGGATTTCACTTGAAAAGTTCACCTTGAAGACTGCGGCAAAATTTTCTGGCACAATAGCTAAACAGAGGTAGAAAATGATTATCTTCATTCTTTCTTATGTTTTTGTAAATAAAATCCCCAAAATGACTTTTTTTCAACTCAATATCAAGGGAAAACAGGGAAAGGTTTTTAACAAGATGACTTTTTCATTGAAGCCTCTGAGGATGAAATTGGAATGTGATGCAAATGACAAATGTCTCTCCATAGAGGAGGATGGAAACCACATGGGTGAAAATCTAAGAGTAGTCAAGAAAAGATCAAAAGAAAAATAGAACTAATTCATTAAAAGGACGCTTTCACATAACCACAACTGAGTTCATCCTCTCCTCTGCTGAGCCTTAATCCAGAAAAGCAGGACTTCAGTTTAGAAAGCAAGGGGAAGACGCTTTTGGTCAAGTCTCTGTGACTTCTTTCAGTGATCACAGTTTGTGAAAGCAATTGTTTTCTAGTTTACGGTTAGGTATCACGATTGTCTTTCTAATTTTATTTAAAATGGGTATCTATATTTTGTTTTTAAATATTTGTTTGAATTATTTTTTTATTTCAGAGAAAACAATTGAGATCAAATCCCTTTGTTCTGAAATATGTAGCCAACAATTGTGAATCCTATTTAACTGAAATTAACACTAGTGAATAGTCTGTCTACCAACACATTGCAAATGACATGAATTGCTACAGTTAGTTTTATACCCATATCTTAATCTATATAGATTAAAAGTTGTGTTTTTACACTATTGAAACAGATCATATTTGAAGTGAACTCTCTTAAGCACTTCATAACTTTCTTTTTATTGTTTTTTTTAATTTTGTTTTTGTTTTATATAATAAAATTCCAAGGTAGGATCAAAGGTTTCAGTTTGTTCTGGGTGTGTTTTGGCACTAAACAGTATACTGCCAATATTCGCTGCATTTACAGAAATAAAATATCCAACCAAATATACTTATCATTTCATGTTTTGTTTCTAAAAATGCTTTTTAAGGAATCAGAAACATGGAATGATAAAACCACTATAGTATATGGCAACATGGAAGTATTTACTTAATATCTTCGAAGTATTTTTTTCTAAATGTGGTTTGCACTATTACCTTCAAGAGTAAAAAACACTCAACTGGTGAACTTCAAAGAAAGATAGAATCATAATTTTATTTAATGATCAATACAAACATCAATGCAAATATAGGTCTCAAATATCTTTAGTGCAATGAAGAGATGCTAGTCAAGGTACATTAAAACCCATCCATGCTTCATACTCTCCTATTCTATTACCTAGCATTGCCAACACAAATACCTGCAGGGGCCAGGAAGGTAAGCAAAGAAATAAATTAGAATAGGGCAAATATTAAATTGTACAACTCATTGAATTTATCTTTCATTTTCTATTTGTGGGATTCTGAATACAAGGGAAAAAATCTTTATTGCAGAAAAGCAACAGTGCATGAACCATGAAAAATAAACTCCTGATTGGATGTAGTATGAGAAAATATTAGGAAACAGTGAGAAATATGGGAAACTAGGGAAAAAATGGCCTTTTTAAAGAAGAGATTCTTATAGAGTTCCATGTGGTCATGGTGGATGATGTCCCTATGATTCTATATCACCAGCTATTTTGGGAAGAGCTGAAAATCCTCATTTTCACATGGAATCACCTGGTATTTTTAAATGATGGAAAAAACTTATTAAATTATGTGTGTGTGCTAGCACTGTATCAAACAAAACGTGTTTTCTCTGGGAGAGATATAGGTGACATTCTAGAAATCCAATTCCAAGCATGTATCTGTATGCTTTTTGTCACAGATCTTTCTTTGAAGATTTTTTACTTAATGGGGAATTATGTGTATAACTAACTAGCAAAAAATAAACATAGGTATAAAATTTACTAAAGGAAGCAATTCCATGTGAGAAGAGATGAAAAGGTAACTTTGTAGAAAAGTTCTGGTAAGTGTATAAAGTTTCTGCATACAAAGGGAATGAGAACTAAACAAACGTGAAAAGTTGAGAATTAGAGATAAAACTTAAAAAAAAACAGTATACATATATTTTTGTGGATAAATAAAAAGAAATTAAGGGCTGGAGTGGTGGCTGAGAGGTTGGAGTGCTTGCCTCCCAAGCATTGAGTACCCGGGTTCAAACCCCTTCACCACATGCACAACTAGGTAGTCAGAGAAACAGAGGCCAGATGAAAAAAATAAATAAAATTGATCCTCACTTTCTCTCTGTCTCATTCTGTCTCATTCTCTCCTCTTCTCTATCTTTTAAAAAAATTTAAAAAAAATTAATAAAGAAAGAAAATTAAGGTTATATTTTCAAGAAAAAAATCATTTTGAGAATTTTCATGATATCTACTTCTCTAGGTGAGTATAGTGTGTACATAAATTGAAATTGTCTTTGCAATAAGATGGATTAAATTAATTGGTATTATGGTCTAATGCTCACATTTTACAGCTATTAATATAATACATATTATACATAACATTTATTTGAAAGGCCTTTTAGTTAATACTATATGCAGTCATCTGAAAATTTTTCTCCCTGACAACTTTTTGGTAAGTACCAAACAATCTCTTGTCAGGTAACATAAGTAGTTGATATTAAAAGAGAAAAATTATTAAAGTTGTTTAATAAATAACTTCTCATTAGATTATTTTAAATTATATTGGTAGTGTATTCCAACCCTTAGGAGAGATAAGATGCTTAAATCCATATTTAATCTACAAAGGCAGTCATTTGTAGTATTGATGAAAATGGCAGCCACTGCCTGGCTGTTGAATACTGGGTATGTGACTAGTCAGAATAGAGATATACTGAGAGTATAAAACAAATTGGATTTGAAAGAGAGTATTCAAAGCAAGACTGTAAAATATTAGATAATTTTTATTGATTATATGTTGAACACTTTTTAAATACATTGTGCTAAATAAAATGTATCACCATAATAGTATCAGATGTTCTTTTTGTTTTTATCCATTTAAAGTTATATATGTGACTCACATTTGTGTATGGCTAGGTATTTTTGTTGAATAGTACTAATTTAAATGTAAAATTAGAGAACAATAAAGTTCTGGCTCTGAACAAATACCCCATTGTTTAGATGTTGGATATTAATTTCCAAAAAAAAGTGAATATAATAGTTTAAGAAGGACAAAACAGTCAAGTGTATAATGACACTAATGAGTTGAGCTGAGTATGGAACTGAGAACCACCACTGCTTTTAGTGATTTGAAGGTCATTACTGACTCTCCAAGAATTAGGTCGGAATATCGATGGGGTTAACATCCTAACTGGAGTGAATGCAGGACAGACAGGGAGAAAATAATTGGAATGCAGATCCTCTTAAAGTGGGTCAGAGAAATCTGAATGTAGCTAAAAATAGCATGTGGAATTGATATGTGTTAAATTTTATTTGTGTATTAATATGAAAATTTGGCAAGAAGAAATAGAGTTCCTGTAATAATGCAATTGAAAGATCAAGAAATTGAGTCTTCAGGAATTCATCAACTTAATTTTCAAATCTATTTCTATTTCAATAAATACTAGAGAATCAAACTCTTAACAATTATAGCAAGATTTTCTTTTAAATATCCACATTTAAAGAAATAAATGTGGGTTTTTAGATTTAAAAATATGTATTGTTATACTCTTGGACCTGCTGCTCACTGATTGTGTGTTACAGGGCAAAATGTGGGTATAAAACTGAAAAACTGAAGGGAGTCAGAAGCAGACTGAAAATGAACAGTTCATCCACAGGAACTAGAATAAGATAGAATACACCAGAACAGAAGCACATGGTTTCCTAAATTTTGTGGAAAAGTTTCAACACTCTCTTAATTTCAGTGAATGCTTAATATTCTATACTGTGACTGATTTTTAAAACCAATTTGTTGTTTTACTGCTAAAAGATTTCTGTGTTATCTAGTCATCTAGCTAAATCTCTACCTGCATTCTTGATATTTTTTATGATAAATTAGTAATTATGAGACACAAAATTTACATGAATTTATGTATTTTTCACTTATATAACTTTTAATATAATGTCAGAATTCAAGCAAAGATTGTACCGAACTTCATTCTCAGTAAAAATGTTTGAAAGTATCTTTCCAAACCCCATATGACCAATGGGTATCGTGCCTACAGAACTACTTGTACAAAACTTTAACTACTTTGAAAATATTTTGGACACATACTAGACTGAAACTTTGGTTAAATTCCTGAAACTTCTTCCTTACAAATAAGAATGCATAAAAAACTGTACACTCAGTTTCTGAAGGTGCTAGGATCTTGGTCCTAATTCATCTCAATTTTATTTATGGAGATACGACAAAATAAAATCAATTGAAAAACAATTTAAAAGTCTGTCCTATGTGATCTCATTTCTTGTGATACATGTGACAATTGAAAACAAATTTATAGAAAAAAATAAAAATATAGTTTGTAAATCATTTGACTATTCAACCACAGTGTAAAACCAATAGCAGAAGACTATGGGAAAAATTACTGGTCTGTTTCCAAAAATATTGATGTTTGTCCAAAGTCAAACAAAGACTGAACTTTGCAAATATGTAGAGATAATTACATTGTGATTATGTGTGATTTCTTTCTTTGTTTTTTAAAGAACAGTAAGAAACATTTTATTTAGGACCATCTGGATAGGTACAGGGACCATACAATGGGATTCTGCAGTGGAGGACAGAGATTGGGCTGAACCCTGACTACACTGTGAATAAGTGATGTCAAGAAGCAGGGTCGGGGGTCAGTGGGTGGAAAATTACCAAGAGAAAACAGGGTAAGGAGGTATTCCAGCTGAAGGCAGGCCAGTATGATCAGACATCACCTGAGGCATGAGGGAAGCTGGGGATCCTGATCACATAATGAGGGTGGACAGATATGGGGGAAATAAGGGAGTTCTTGCTGAGCTGACTTAGCAGAGTTCTTGCTAAAACGAATTTACAAAGAAGTGCACAGTGATTGTGTGTGTGATTTCATTTACATCAAGCACTTCAGTGAACAGAAAAGTTGCAGAAACTAGTTATTTTGCAACTCCTGACACAGCAATATCATTGATATTATAAGGCTTTTTTTTTATTGTTTCAAAGTTCTCCAAACATTAGAAGAACAAAGCCTATTTTGGATTATGACCTGGGGAGTAAAGCAAAATGATGAACTGCTAAGAAGTGTTGAGTAATTGGGGTCTAGTAATCACAATATCTTTGAATCAAGGTAGTTACCAGGGTATTACAAAAGGTCATAGAATAAACTGGGAAAGTAGAAGTTAAAATATTACACTTTCAAGGACACAAATCACGAGAAAATGTGTATCATGTAAGGAGATGCATTGCTGAATTTGGATGTCACATGAATTGCAAGAGGAAACATTTGCATGTTCTGCAATGCTAGAGGATATAAATCCGATATTTAGAATGTAGTGCCTAGTACCTGTCAACTGGAGTTGGCTGCATCTAAAAAACTGTTTTGATCATAGCCTTTTAAAGACATTATTGTATGTTTTCTTGCAAATCTTTGAGACAGGGGTAGGAAAATTGCATTTTAAAATGTCTCATTATTATCGGGTTCTCTTTGGTTTTACCATTGTGTATGATATCTCCTGTAATCTTTAAACTCTTCCTCTGTTTGGAGTTGATTTGTATGTTGCCAATGAGTATGCTGATTTTCTGGATGATTAAATAATTTTCTCACTGGATACAATAAGTGGGCACATGGGTATTTGTCAAAATTCTATAACAAACTCACATGTTCCTGTCTTAAGGCAATAAAGGTACAAACCTAGGAATTTGTTTTCACTTAGTTTAGGGTTCTACTTAGCTTCCGCATTATAATATATAAATTTCCTCTTAAGCATAATATTCCTGAAATATTTGAAACTTTGTAGAACATTGATATTCAAACTTAGGCATTTACATACATCAAGCTTTGTTTGCTACCATTATCCAAATAAGCTAGTATATTTGCTGCCTTTGTTTCTTCCTTAGTCAAATCTTCTGGAAGTCCTAGCTCTAGACCTGATGAACTACACTGTCTGAAAATCATGCCAAGATCCGTTCCCCAGGCCTGAAATACTCTCCCCTTCCCAACCTTAAACACATCCCTCTACCAACTGTGACCCACTCTTCCAAGTACTATCTACCTAAAATATTTCGTGACACGTTTGAGACAGTTGACTCTCTTTTTGTTCTTGTAGTATTCAAGATTGATCCTTGGTTCCCTTTAATATTCTGTATTTTAATTGTTTTCTCATTAGACATGTACATATATTTATAACATACAAAGAGATCAAACACATTTGCCTGCTAAAAGCAAAAGCAAAAGAACAGAGAAAACCTCTGTTTTAATGATTCTGCCATATTAAGCCCCAGGCTATCAGATTTAATACCTAGAAATCATCTTTGATTTATTTATCTGTTAGCAGTCAGTGTATTGTTGAAAAAACATTGCATCAGAAGTTACCCATTCTTGAGGAGAAGGGGAAATGTTGGAACTGAGATAAAGCAAGGTACATTCCAAGCAGTTATAAATGTCACTGTATATGCTATAGTCATATTTGGGTTTTTTAGGAACAATATAGGACCTGGAAGAAAGGCCAGGGATCAGGGGATGGAAGAAGGGAGGTAGAGAGGTGTAGGGGGGATTTTGAACAAATTGTATTGCTGAATTGTGTGCATCTAGGGATATGTGACAACTATGTAAAACTATGATGCACTAATAAAATATATTTAAAAATTATCCAGTCTTCATTGTCATTGGCAATTTCTCTCTTTTAGTTTTTTTTTCTAAAAAGTACCTATCATTACTTGTATTAATTTTGTAGCTGCTTTTCTTCCCTTATCCCAGGCTTTTCTCTATCCCTATCAATACCAAATGTTTCCGTCTAAGTGATTTTTTTCTTGGTATTGTCAGTCCAAAGAACAGACCTCAGAAAAGCTAAAAGACTGAAATATGCTTTTATATCTACATGTGACCTAATTAAGAACAACTAGAATTTGAGTCCACCTAGAGGAGAAGACCATAGGGAAACTCAAATTCTTCACAAAAGGTTGTACTCTAGGAGCCAGTAGAAATGATGAGGAGAACCATCATCTTGAATCCTTTAAATGAACATGAAGTTTTCAAATTCTGAACCTGAATTAAGGTGATCGTAGATTTCTAGTGTTCATAGAAGCAAGCATAAATAATATCAGGATGGAGACAACAGCATCCTGGGTTTCTAGACTACAAACAAGATGTTAAAGAAACAAGTGTCACCAACTCAAAAACAACAGCTAAAAAGGCAAAGAGGACTATTTAAAAAAATAATTTAAAAAATTTCCAATACAGGGACTGGAGTGGTGGCTCAGCAGTTACGGCACTCGCCCAGTGTGGCCAAGTGCACAGGTTCAAACCCCAGGACCCATGTGCACAGCTAAGTGTTGGAGCAACGAAAGCCATGTGAAAAACTCAATTTCTATTGCTTCTCTCTCTCTCTCTCTCTCTCTCTCTCTCCCACACATGTGCGTGTGCACACACACACAAACACACTTGTCCTCTCTTAAAAAATATGCAACAAAGATTGATCTTTAGGAGCTCCAGCTACTGGAATTTTCACATCTGCATTTGTGCATTTTGACCATCTGATTATTTGGGATCATTTATTCTGTATCTAAATTTCATTTTATAAAGATCATTGATGTAAATTAAAAACTAGATTAATTACCTTCTATTTGAGATACAGTAGGTGATTTTTGAAACTAGAATGTAGTTAAGATGAAAAAGTATCTACACAAACATTTTAGATTGTTCAATCTAGATAGAGATACAGTAAGTATAGTGATCTTTGGACAGGAAAAATTTGGGCTATTTTAAGACTCAAACAATGCCCAAAATAGTCAGAACAAAGATGGTGAAGAGATGTTTTCACAGAATTATGCAAGGTCAGGTTAAGTAAGGCCTTTTAGGGCAGCATGAGAAACATTGGAATTTCTTTTTAACCTAAGGGGAATCTACTGGAGGATTTTATGCAGGAGTGGAACCTAATTTCTGTAAGTGGATTTAAGAGATAATTGTCACCATGAGAAGGAGAATGACTGTGGAGGGACTTGGATAGAAGAAGAGGGCCAGTTAGGCTGTCTTAGCAGTGTAGATGGATTCATTGGGGGTAACAATGTTGGAGGATTCAGGAAGTTGTTTGATTTTAGATATATACTGGAAGTAAAGTACATAGAACGTGCTCACAAAACTGAAGTCTGAGAGAAACAGAAAGTAAGGCAACCACAATATTTTATGAAAAGCTAAAAAGAATGACAGGTCCTTAAGGCCAGGATTCATAATCTTTATTTTACAATATGTAAAGTCTTTTCAGAATGAATACTACAGACCCTTCTCAGAATATTTTTGGATTAATGAAAGAAGTAAAATACTATAGTATGAATTTAACTAAATATTTTTAAAATAAAATTTTGATGCTATAAGCTTTGTGTATGCTGTTTTAAATATGATCTCATGGTACATGTGGCAATTGTACTTTTAATGTGTGTGAAATCTAAGAGACTTATAAAAATCTGCAGAAATCAAATGTTATACAAAATTTTCTGTTATTTTGTTTGGGAGTGTGACAGTCAATTCTAATCCCACTGTGATTTCAGATATATTAATAAGGAAATATTAAATTTGTCTTAAAATTTAGACAAATGAAAACAAAAAGTTTGAACCTAAACCATGGACTCTCTGACTTTTATTTATGAACTTTATGTTAAGAAACATTGACATAGAACTTTCTATTTCTTTCTTTCTTTCTTTCACTTTTTTTTTAAGAAGAAGACAGAGGGAAAGAGGGAGAGATGGAGAAAGAGGGAATCAATTTTTAATTTTAATCTGATTTTTGTCTCTATAAACACTAGCTATGCATGTGGTACTAGGGTTCAAACCACTGTTCCTGCACGTGCCAGGCAAGCACTTAACCACTGAGCAACTGCTCGATCCCCTTAAAACATTCAGTTTAAGTAAGAATACACCTCAAATCTTCAGAACAAAATTTTTACAAATTATATAAATTAAGTGGAAGAAATCTGTTCACAGAAATCTTCAGTAAGTCTGAAACATCCAACTAAGCAGGGAAGTTTTTCAGTATGTTGGATGCAAACAGAGAAAAATTTGAGAAATATTTCTAAATTAGATTATTTTAGAGGCATTACAAAGTGTAATTGAGCAAAGTTATGGTAAATGCTGTGAAATTGTACTGTTCAGATAAAAAACACCAATATGAAATGCACATGATCAAAGGCAAGAAAATATTTTAGAAATTTAGATATAGTCTCAGTAATTTCTACGAAATTTTGTACCTTAAATAAGTGTACTTTTATCTTAAATACTTTAAGATATTGTACCACTACTTTCATAAGGTAGATATTACAGGAAAACTTTGTGATTTGGATTATTAACTCAATTCTGGTTTCAAAAATCACTTCCCCATTCTAAACTCACAGCTTGCTAATGTAGCTTTTAATTTTCTAAATGACTCTCACCAAACAGAATTGAGTTTCAGGACGCATGTGCATTTAATAAGGAAATAATCAAAATGTGCAAGTCTTTGCTTGAAAATTCCAACCTCTGGAGTGTCTGCAGGTCAACATTTAATTATACTATCTTGTTAGTTTTTGTTCAGGTGTGTTCTCTTCCTGCCTTCCTGTTTATATTTGGGTGGGTGAAGGACACTGCTTTTGTAAAATAAAATAACTTATTGAAATTGTGTATACAGTTCTTCCTTTAGATTTCAATTATCCAATCACGTTTATGACATATATTATCATACTATAAGCTTTTGACATAATTTCTTTCATGTGTCTATGCGATAGGCTCAGAAGATCTTCATACAGTGATAATATCATAATTAGTATTTTTAACTTGTTCCTTCAGCTTGCTAATTCATTTGCAGGCAATGTTGAAATGCTGGATGGGTCCTGGGAGAATTACATCATGAACTTCTTAACTTTGTCATCAAGTAATTACTAATTTGGCAGCAAACACTGCAAATGTTGGCATATGACCTTATATGAAACTTTATGAAAGCTCAATCAACTTAGAAACTCACTGAATTCCATTGCCTTTTTGAAAAAAAGAATTGCCATCCTTTCTTTGGATTCTGTGGCTTCTGTACAATGGGCTGAAGAAAGATGCTTAGATCTGATGCCACCTAGCAGAGATGAGATTGGGTCCTTTCTCTTCCCCTTGTTGGCACCGTTTTTTTGTTTGTTTGTTTGGTTTTTTTGGGGGGCTACAATAGGCTTTAGGTTTTGATGACAGTGACACCACTAAGTTCCCTTTTCCTTTGTACTGAAAGCTCAACTCATTGCATGTTGGCAGGTCATTAACTTCTATTTTAGAACTAACAAGACTGGTGCATGTTTCTCCAGGCCTGCGCACTTAAGGCATCACAATAATTTTAAATGGAACTCATTTATTTTTAATTATTATTATTATTATTATTATTTTATTTTTGAACAGCCATACAAGTTATTAACAAAATAATATAAAATGTATATAGATTCTGGATGTTACAATTACCCCCAGGAGTACCCCCCCAATTACCCTCCCTTATCCCGCCCTTCACCTTCCCACCATATCTCTAAAATAAGTATTAGGTTGTAAATCATTACATCTTATCTGGATTTAACACATGCTAATAGACCAATTTTCTCACTATCCAGGTTCTAGTCCCCACCTCCACAGATGAGTGGAGACAATCCACCCTTAGTTCTCTGGGTTAAGTTGATTTTACTCAGCATGATCTCTTCCATAGCCATCCATTTACCTTCAAAGGCTGCAATATCACTGTTTCTAATTGCTGTGTAATATTCCATGGTATAAATGTACCACAGTTTTTGGATCCATTCTTCCAGTGAGGAACATCTGGGTTGTTTCCATAGCCTAGCAATAGTAAATTGAGCTGCTATGAACATCAATATTGCTGTGCCACTATAATGTGCTGACTCTAAGTCCCCTGGAAAAATACCCATGAGTGGAATAGCAGGGTCATATGGTGGACTCATCCCTAGTTTTTTGAGGATTCTCCACACTGCTTTCCAAAGGGGCTGTACCAGTCTGCAGCTCCACCAACAGTGTGTTGTGTGCCTGTCTCTCCACAGCCCATCCAGCATCTATTATTGTTTATTTTCTTCATTTTTGCCATTCTGACTGGTGTGAGGTGATATCTTAATGTAGTTTTCATTTGCATTTCTCTGATTACTAGAGATTTAGAGCACTTTCTCATGTATTCATTGGCTTGATCAATGACCTCTGGTGAGAAGTTTCTATTTAGCTCTTTGGCCCATTTATTAATTGGGCTGTTAGTGTTTTTGTAATTGAGATTTTTGAGGATTTTGTAGACTCTGGATATGAGACCCTTGTCAGAGGAATCATAGTCCATGATTCTCTCCATTTCCGTAGGAAACCTTTTAACTCTTTTGATTGTTTCCTTGGCAGTACAAAAGCTTTTTAGCTTTATGGCATCCCATTCACTGATTTTTGACTTTACTTCCTTCACTTTTGGAGACCTGTTGAGAAAGTCTTTGCCTACT
Organism: Aplodontia rufa; assembly: GCA_004027875.1. Lineage (NCBI taxonomy): Eukaryota > Metazoa > Chordata > Mammalia > Rodentia > Aplodontiidae > Aplodontia > Aplodontia rufa. The sequence goes on from PVKS010013678.1 coordinate 29,686, forward strand.
CCCAAATGTTGAAGTGTTGGACCAATTTTGTCTTCTAACTTGGATAGGCAGAATTAATATAATTTTTATTATTTTTCAAAGAGAAAGAAAGGGGGACAGTGAGAGAGAGACAGAAAGACAGAGAGAGAAAAAAATCAATCTTATTTAGTTTTTCACGTTGCTTTCATTGCTGGGGTTTGAACCTGCATCCTTGCGTACCAGGCAAATTCTGTAACACTGAGCCACCTCTTTAGCCCCTGGAACTCATTTAAAATTGATGCTCCCGCAAATGAGGCAAAACACTAAAAATTTGTGATCTAGGTGAAGGGTACAGATGAGATTATTTTAATTTTATTTAAAAGTTAGTACAGGTTTCAACATTTAAAATATGAAATTCAGAGAAAGCTAAATGTATTTCATCTTTAATAAGTTTGTATTCTTTGATAACATGAGAATTGTTTCCCACAGGGAATTGTGTCCAGCAGATGGACAAGTGAGGCTAAGCATCAGCTCACATTTTTTTTTATCAAACTGTAGACTCTGATGAGGGGTTGAATCTGCCCAAAAGGAGAAATATTGGATGGTCCATGTTATGCATCAACGAGACTGGCTAAGGGGTTCACAACAAACTGACAAAATATGATTTCTGTGTGTGACAGTGAGCGTGTTTCTGGAAGAGATGAATATCTGAGTTGGAAGACTGAGTAATAACCTTGCCCAATGTGGATCAGCATCACCCAATCTACTGAGATACTGAATGGAACAGAAAGAAGGACAAAGGATAAATTCACTCTCTGCTAGAGAAGGGACATCTGTCTTCTTCTGCACTCCAATATTCTGGTTCTGGGATCTTGGACTTTGATTATCAGCCCCGGATTCTCCAGTTTTTTTTCTAGTGTGGAATTACACCAGTTTTCCTGATTCTCCAGTTTGGAAAGGTTAGACTGTGGGTCTTTTCAACACATAATTCCATAATTGTGTGAGCCTATTCTTGTTACACACACAAATAGATTTATATATGTACAAACTATTTCTATAGTTTGTTCTGTTTCCCCAGAGAACCTTGACTAAGACAAGTTTCTATTTTCTATTCTGCACGGTCACAAATCAACTTCAACAACATGCTACTCAATTTTGAAAATTAGAATACAAATTAATTCTTTCAAAATACTTCTACATTTCTTGTCTGCATTTTTAAACTAATGTTTTATTCATTTGTTATTAAAATCAAATCTGAAAATTCCAGGCCTGTCTGCAATACAATAAATGAGAGCAGTAGCAAGCCCAAAAAACATAATATTGCAATTGCAAATAATTCTCAAAACTCAAAGGATGCTCAATTTAGTGTATGTCTAACCACATTAAAAAGCATATTTCACAGAAATTTGAAGGGAATAGAAACATGCCTTAAAGAGACATCTATCCCAAAGGAAAATAAGGCGCTTACATTAGAGTGAAACTAAATTAATTTTCTTCTTTCAACCCACCAGCGGCAATCTTGACATTTTCTCCACAATAACAAAAAATAGTTTTTGATAAGCAGGAATTACATCCAGAGAGGAACGTAGCAAGTAAAAATAAGAGGATATGCAGAAGCAAGGATCACACAAAACTTGTTGGAGCACTATAGACAAGACCAAAATTAGTGACCAAAACAATAATTATACATGTTAATAAGTCATGCACAAAATTTATTGTCTTTTAAAGAAAGTTTGAGTCATTTTTTTAAAATTATTTTTTAATCTATTTTTTGTCTTCCCAACACACAGTTTTGAAAGGGGTGCTGGGGTTTAAACCTGGGTCCTCGTACATGCCAGGCCAGCACTCTACTGCTGAGTCACCATTCTAGCCTTCACACATAGTCCTCACATAGATCTTATAGATTTTTTTTTTTTTTTGTAGAGGGACAGTGAGAGAGAGAGAGAGAGAGAGAAAGACAGAATCAATTTTATTTATTTTTTTCATGTGGATTTTGTTGCTCCAACACTTCATTGTGTATGTGGTGCTGGGGTTTGAACCCATGTCCTTGCATATACCAGGCAAGCATATAGCCTGCAAGTGCTATAACCGCTGAACCACTGCTCCAGCCCCCATACACAGATTTTTAAAACACACTCAACTAATGGATTTAAGTTTCTTAAACCAGTTAAACAAATTGTCAGGGAAAAACAAACAAAAAGTTTTTGAAGGAAAAGTATACTCTAGCAAATACAGGAAAGATAAGAAAGGAAAATGACCTTCCTACTAACATGGACAAAATTTAGGTGGTCTGCTTATAAGAACAAACATTCCCTTAAGACAAAGCTTAATCCCGAGCAAGACTCTGAATTTTTTCAATTCTTGAAGGCTGAGAGAGGTCAGGAAGCCATAGGAGAGAAGTTTGAAGTTCACAGAAGCTGATTTATGAGATTTGAGGAGAAAAGTCACCTCCAAAACATAAAAGTGCAAGGTGAAGATGGAAGTGTGGAAGTGCTGATATAGATGCTGCAGTGATTTATACAGAAGATACAGTTAAAATGATTCAAAGATGTCTATGTTATACACATTTTCTTGCTTTTTTTTTTTTGTTGTTGTTCTAGAGTTTGACTCAGGAGCACTTAACCACAGAGCCACAGCGATTTTTCCTTTTTTTTCTTTTGATACAGGTTCTCACTAAGTTGCTTAGGACATATTGAAGTTACTGAGGCTATCTTTGAACTTGCTATTCTCCTGCCTCAGCCTTCCGAGCTGGTGGGGAGGTATGCACTACTGCACCTTACAATATATTTTGAAGGTAAGCAAAATACTTTTATACTGGAAAAATATTTTATGTTAGAAAGATTTTCATAACCAGAAATGAGAAGCCAATGCTGGTCATAAATCTTTAAAGAATAGGATCACACTTTCCTTAGGGTTAAATGAAACTGATGACTTGAAGTTGAAGCCAATTCTCTGTTACCGTGCTTAAAATATGAAGACATGCATAGTAAGTCTACTCCACCTGGACTCTATAAATGAGAAAACAAGGCCTACATTACAGCAATCTGTTTATAGAACAGCTTTTTGAATATTTTATGCTCACTTTTGAAAACTATTACTCTTTAAAAATGTTCAATTTTCTAAGTAATTGAACCTAATTGATTAATAATCTGAATGAACTCTTGGTAGGAGGTGGAAACTGTATGCAGATGCCACATAGCTGTAAAAAGTTTTAGAAAGTAGGACATGCCCTTGGGAACTATATCTTATTCTTGGGATCCTTCCTGGATTCCATGAACTGAGCCGCTTTCCTCTGCCACACTCATCTCCTGTGATGTTCTGCCTCACTCAGGCCAAGAACAAGGGAGACAGCCACCTAAGGACTGAAACCTTAGGAACTGAAGGACAAAATAAATCTTCATTATTTATGTTGCTTGTGCAAGATATTTTTGTCATAGTGATGAAAAACTGACTAACATAAGGTGATTGCAGCCTTCAGTGATGACTTTGAGGGGTTCAGGTCTTGAATGGAGGAAGTAACTTCAGATGTGGTAGAATTAATAAGGAAACTACAATTAGAAGTAGAGTCTGGTGATGGCATTGAATTGCTGTAGTGTCATGATGAAATATTAGTGACTTGGTCATTGTTTCATTGTTCCTGTGGATAGGCAAAGAAAGTTGTTTGAAGACACAGTCTACATGTGTTGAAGATCCTGTCAACATTGTTGAAATGACAAGAAAGAATATGGAATATTACATAAAATTTGTTAATAAAGCAATAGTAGATTCTGAGAGGATTATCTTCAACTTTCAAAGAAGTTCTACTGTGAATAAAATACTATCAAGCAGGATAGCATGTGACATAAAAATATCTCATGAAAGGAAGAATCAATCAATGCAGCCATTACCATTAACAGTTTTAGAAATTATCACTGTTGGGCTGGAGTGGTTGCTCAGCGGATACAGTGCTTACCTAGCATGCACAAGGATACAGTTTCAAACCTGAGCACCACATTGAATCTGTTTGTCTCTCTCTCTCTCTATCTCTTTCTCACTGTCCCCCCTCCAAAAAAAAAAAGAAAAGAAAAGAAATTATCACTGTTATTTCAACTTTCAACCTTTAATCACCACCATCTTGACTAATCAACACTCATAAACATGACAAGACATTCAACCAGCAAAAAGATTATGAGTTGTTGAAGGCTTGTATTGTTGCTAGCATTTTTTTTAGCAATAAAGTCTTTTAAGTTAAATTATGTACAGTGGATTTTAGACACAATGCTATTGCACACTTTATTGACTGAAGTGTATTGTAAACGTGTTTTGAGGTAAAAAAGAAAAGCTGTGTGATTTGCATTATTATATTAATTGCTTTTTGTGGTGGTCTACAATCCAAATATGTAATAACTCTGAAGCATGCCTGTGCTTATGACATTGACATAAAATGATTATTACCACATTGGTATAGTTATGATTTTTATCTATACATTCATTTGGAAAATTATAATCAGATGTCCAATTTTCTATTCTGAATTTTTAAAAATAAAATTGTCCCATATTGAAAGAGTCTGTAAAAACAGTTTTAATTAAAGTAATTGAATTGGATAGGCGTGGACAGGATCCAAAGAACATTCCCTCCAAATAAATGAATTAGATCTCTGTGATTAATAATTTCCCCTCTTCTCTACAACTCAAAATCATATTTGTGCATAACTTTGTATAAGGAAGCAGCTCATAAGCATAAATGAGGAGCGGCAGCAACAGAAAATATTCTCAAAGTCATGTTTCCACCTGAAAGCTGAGGTTACCATTTTATACAATTCTTATCATGAGTTGATTTTTCATTATCAATAATAAGAAAAACCTCATGAAAACATCAAAAACAGGAAAGGAAAGATTTCAGAGACAATAACCATAAATTATTATTTCAGAAAGATGAAAGTTTCCAAATGAAAACAACGAAGAGCTTCAATATTTTCAAGGAAGAAAAGATAGGCAATTGGCTGCTAAACATTGGATATAGTAGGTTCAAGCATAATAAATTTCTCCTTCCTTCTGGAATAAATTGCTTTCTAGAATTATGTTATATATGGCATTTTATAATTAAAATTGACCATCTGGAAGAGTGATTACATTTGAATGAAAAGAGAAGTGTGCACATAAAAGTTGTCTAAAAAATCTCTTGCACCCAAAGTTTGGATGACAACAATTTTTAAAGAATTGTTCTTAAAAAGGTAATGATTCAATAAAGTTTGTTTATATTTTTTTATCCCAGACTAAACAACATCCTGTTGATCAACTTGAAGAGCGCAAAGCGAGGAGCACATGAGGGCTCATAAGATGTTTTGGCTCTACTACTTACAAGTTCAAAGGCTCTGCACAAGTTATTTAACCTCCTTGAGTTCCTATGACTGTGTATATGCATAAGTAAAAAAGTAAGTCATGTAGGAAAGCATGCTTTTAAAACTAGAAAGTACTATAGGAAAGGTGCTGTAATTGTGAAGAGAGGACTCTTATTATTCATTTATCTGTTTTGTAAAAAATTAGCAGGGATATCAGTCCCTAAATGATATAGATGTTGTTTGGATGCATAATATCAAGCATTTTGACTAAGTTTCTACTAAGTTAAGGCATTACACAAAGTACTTTGTAGACTTCAGGCAGGTGGAAGATAGCAAAGTACACTTTAAATAGCTTAGATTTCTGATTTCTATTTTCTCCATACCCCAGAGTCTCAAGAACAGTTAATTTGATGCAGTCCAAGACTGCTTGGGGATCACTGAACTGAGGTGAAAAATAGGCTTACTCAAATATCTGCAGTACAGATACTGAAGAAAAAGCTTTCAACTTTCTCTGTGCCATATGAAACTAACTATGGATTTTTCATGTATATGACCTTACTGTGTTGGGTTTCATTCTTTCTGTACAATTTTGTTGAGCACTTTTATCATGAAGGGATGTTGAATTTTGTCAAATGCTTTTCTTTTTTTCTTGTGTAGATTGCATTACTCAGCTTTCTGTCACTGTGCACAAAAGATCTAATAAGAATAACTTCGAGGAAGAAAAGTTTATATGGGGTTCGCTGTTTCATAGGTTTCAGTCAATATATGGCCAACTCCACAGCTTGAGCCCAACATGAGGCAGAACATCATGATGTCTAGGAGTGGCACAGGAAAGCAGCTCAGGACAAGGCACCCAGGAAGCAGGGAGAAAGAGATTTGCTCACCAGGACAAAATTGGAAGCCCAAGGACACACCTTCAGTGAACTACTTCCTGCACTAGCACCCCACCTGCCCACAATTACCACCCAGTTGATCCATATAAATAGATTAATCCAACATTTGGGGTCCAGCTCTCATAATCAAACCATTTCACCTCTGACCATCCTCGCATTGTCTCACATGAACTTTTGGAAGAGTCCTAACATCTAAACCATAACATGTAGCCAGTGAAATGATCTTATAATTTTTATCCTTCTCTCTATTAATGTGACGTATCGTGCTTACTAGTGTGCATGTGTGGAAAAATACTTGCACCCCACTTGAGGTATTGAATGATTCTTTTATGTGCTGTTGAATTCAGTTACTATTATATCATTGAGGATTTTCATCCTCAGCACTATTCTGTGTTCATCAGGAATATTGGCATATAGTTTTCTTTGTTGTTATTGTTGCATTCTTGGTCTAATTTTGGTATCAAAGTACTGATGGCCTTATATAATTAATTTGAAATGATTCCTACTTTTTTAATGAATTAGATATAATTGGCAAGATCAAGAACAAAGATATCCTTTTTTACCACTTCTATTCAGCATAATACTGGTAGTCTTAGCCAGAGTAATCAGGTAAAAGAAAGCAATAAAGGGGATTCAAATTGGAGGAGAAGTTTATTTCTGCTTGCAGTTGATATGATCTTAAATACATACAGCCCTAAAGACCTCACCAAAATGTTAGATTTTTATAACTGTAATCGTGAAAGTTGTAACATATATAATAAATAAATAGCATTTCTATACACTAACATTCACTAATCGAAGAAGAAACAATCCAGTTTATAATATCTACCAACCGATGATAAAATAGGGATAAATTTAACAAAGGAGCACAAAGATATCTACACTGAAATTTATAAAACATAGTTAAAAGCTACTTAAGAGGACACAAATAAATGAAAAGAGATTCCATAATTGTGTACTAGAAATATTATTGTTAGAATCTCCATACTTCTCAAAGCAATCTACAGATTCAATGTAATCCCAATCATAGAACTGGAGAAAAGTCCTAAAATTCATATAGAACTACTAAAAACCCTGAATAGTTAAAATTATATTTAGCAAAAGATACTGATTGATTTCAAACTGTATGACAAATGTATAGTGATCAGAATTGGCATGATACAAGTATAAAATAGGTATGTGGACCAATGGAACTGACCAGAGATCAGAAAAAAAAATTTCCCCAGTTGAAGCCAACTAGTTTGCATTCAAGATGTCAGGAATAAACTAAGGGAAGGGCAGTCTCTTAAATAAATTGTGCTGGGAAGTTAATTGGACTTTCACTTGCAGAAAAATGAACTTAGACCCAGAATTCTCACTATATACAAATTAAATTCAGAATGTATTACAGATTTAAATATAAGTCCCACAATGATAAAACTGCCAAAAGTAAACATGGGAGAAGTTCAATGCCATTGATCTGGGAAAGGATATTTTCAAGAAGACTCCAAAAGGACAGAGCAGAAAAAAAAACAGACAAAAAATAGCAAATATGGTTACATCAAATTAAAAAGCTTCTGTACAGCAAAGGGAACTATCAAAAAAGTGTAAACAATACAGTGGAAAAGGAATTCATATTTTTTTTTTAAAGAGAGAGAGACAGTGAGAGAGACAGAGAAAGAGAGAAACAACTTTTATTTAGTTTTTCACATGGCCTTAGTTGCTCCAACACTTAGTTGTGTACATGGTGCTGAGGTTTGAATCCAGGTCCTCGTGCTTGCCAGGCAAGCGCCGAAACCGCTCCAGCCCCAGAAAAGGAATTAATATTGACGATAAATGAAAGACTCAAAATAATAGCAGAAACAAATGAACAAGGCACAACAAAACCCCACAAATAACTTGAATAAATGGATGATAAATCCCAATACACATTTCTTAAATGAAGACACACAAATGTCCAACAGATATGTGAAAAATGTGAAAAGCAAATCAAAACCACAACTAAATATCACCTCACACCAATTGAAATATGTGTTACCAAAAAGGGAAAAAGTCTCAAATGAGAATCTGGAGAGAATATGGTGAGAATATGAAGAAGGGAAAGCACTTGCATTCTGTTTGGGAAGCTAAATTAGGTTAGTCATGGAAAGCAACGTGGAAGTTCCTCAAAAAATTCAAAACAGATCTACCAGGTAACCCAGGAATCCCATTACTGGGTATTTACCCTAAGGGAATGAAATCAGTCTGTCCTGGAGAATCTACACTCCATGTTTATTGTGGCATTATTCAATTCAATGCCTTCAGCCATAGAAAATAATGAAAACCCATCACTCCTGGTAACAAGAATGAATCTAGAGTATACTCAGCGAAATGAGCCGGACATAGAAAGACAGGTACTACATATCTTCCTCATATGTGCAACATAAAGAAGCTGATCTCACAGATAGGATAGAGGTCACCAGAGACTGAAGAGGACAGAGAAAAGGGGATAATAAGGGAAGATGAGTCAACAAAGGTACAAACTTATTGGCAGATGGGAGGGATAAATACAAGTGTTCTATCGCACAGTAGGATGACTATGGTTAATAATATCAGACTGAATGTTTTTAAATAATGAGAAGAAAGGATTTTAAATGTTCCTACCACAAAGAAATGAAAAATGCATGAGGTAATGAATGTACTAAAAGTATGATTTGATTGATTATTATACAACATATACATATATGTGTATCAAAGCATCACACTGTACCTCACAAACATATGCAAGCATTTTGTACCAGTTTTTGAAAATTGAAAACAGAATGCAATATAACACAGGAGCACCTGAAATTTATAGACATTTAAAAATGAGCAATGCCACTGGAAATGATCCCAATTAAATTAGCAGAATATAATCGGATTTTCAGAAATAACTCATGCCTCCTGACTGTTTCTAGTTGGTTTTGAGCAATAAATACTTCTGTGAAAAACCATGAGAGGAGCTTTGTGGAACAAAATGAAAAATTACTGATATAAAGAACAACTACAAGATATCTATTAGAAGTAGGGATTGTTTCTCCCAGATTAGAGGCGAATAATGGAAAACCATGAAAAAGGAGAAGTATTATGCAGGAAAAACATAATAAAATAGCAACAGATAAAATGTCTGGGTATTGTTCTGTGTGTGCTATGGAGTCTGAATGGAAATCCTTCCCTCATGGAACTGATAGTGACGGCTTGGTTGCATGATGATGATAGTGGTGGTGGTGGTGGTGGTGATGTCCTTCATTTAAATTCAATGTGCTACATCCTCAGTCTTTTTTATTTTTCATTTTGTGGCAAGGTCTCACTAAGGTATTGAGCCTGCCCTTGTACTTGCAATCCTCCTGCTGAACCTCCCAAGTCACTGGAACTATAGGGATGTACCACAAAGCCCACTTGATGACATTATCAACAAAAATCAGTGATTATCTTGTCCTTTATACAATAATTGTAACCTCCCTGAATTTTGCAGGAATCTTTCAGCTGTGGCAAACTCATTAATATTAAATGATCTTATGTGATAAAAGGGAAATATCTTGACATTCATTATTTAAAAGATTGTATATAGACTACAAGCATAAAAATTTATCATAGTTGAATGCAGGATATTAAATAAATATCAATCAGGTTCAGTAGATATTTCTTTATTGTTTTCTTTTCTCTTTATTTGCTCTACTAGCAGAAAGACATTATTTCTATGAAAATTTAAATACTTAATGAAAGTTATTGAATTGTGATACTTGAAAATTTAATCCCAGTGTTCTGGGATTCATGCTGATGGTGTCTAGGTGTCTACAATTCATTCTGTTGGGAAGGATGGAAATTCATTTACCCATCATTATAATGAAAAAATATCACTCTCATGAAAAATAAGAATGAATATGATTATTCAAATTCTCTTCTTGACCAAGCTTCAATCTTTTGATCTTTCTTCCTGAATAGATATTGCCCTTGGGCCTCTGTATCTATCCTTACCAAGTCCAATCATAGAATCCCATGAAGTCAATTTAGGGACAATTATCTGTAAATGTGCTCACTGTGGGATCTGATGAAGTTCCTTCTACCCCACTTTTGATGTATAATTCCTTCAAGCCCAAGTACCTTTGTCAAGAAACTTAGTAAGTCAGTTTAGCAAGAATCTCCTAGCCTTAATGTTACTTCTTAGTAATTGTCTATCCACTATCCCCTTACTCTGCTCATTGACTATAAAACCCCAGACATCTTTGCTATATTGTGCATTGACCCCAAATAAGGATTTTTTCCTTTAACAGTAACAACAGACTGATTTTAAAAGATTATGTTAAATTTTAAAAGATCATTGCAAAGAGGGAATATTTTTACTTTAGCATCTCAGAATGAACAGGAAAAAGAACTATTTACAGTAATAGGTGAAAACGACTTGCAGGGAGTTTGCAATGAGCAGGGCAACAGGTCAGGTAAGCAAAAGACAAAATCAGGGCATTCAAAAGAAAATATTTGTCTGTAGTCTGCATGTTCTCAGAAAGAACAGCTAAATAGAGAAAACCTTGGCCATAATGTTTACTTAAGCATTGGGAGAGCCTAGATTTAACACGCTATGAGAAGAGAGAAGGCTGAACAAAATTTGATCAATATCTATTAGTAGTAAAGGGCAATTGAGAGTTTAGTCATTGTACTGTGGAAGGGGTTCCTCTTCTACATCTAGATCATCTAAATGTGTTTACTTACATGAGCATGGGATGGGATAGGTAGATGCTTTGATTTGTTTTAAAAGAACATACTTTACAGGAATTAACTGCATCCCTTTTGATTTATTAGCACAGTGATTGTCTTCAGAATCTGAGGAACTATGTTGTGTAAACATAATAAAAAATATGCATCCACTGTGTCTCTAGCTATTTTAAATGCTGAAGATTCTTTTGATGAGGAGTCTGACCATTTACAAAACTTCTTTTACTGCAATCCACTGTGGAGCCTACATTTAAAGACAAAAGGAAAAATCAATTTCTTTATTTACTAGTCAGATCTCCTAAAATGACATTGGGCTTTTACTGCTCATTTTAAAAATATGAAACTCATAGTATGATACGAGGCATAGAGATAGTAATTATTTATAACTTTAAATGCAAATTAGGTCATGAATTTAAATTTTGTGAGGGGAACACAATTTAGCTAATATCCCATAGGAAACCTCAATTGATATATTATTGATGTTTTCATTGTGTGGTTTGTTTGATGTATAATGTCTGCGTATTGTTTGGATTTGGAGTGGAAGCTGGGTGCAAATTCTAGCTCTGGACTTAGCAGCACAAAAACCTATATTACATTGAGCCATTATTTCTGACTCTAGGACTTACTTACCTCCTTCCCATCTAGGTTGGTCACTTTTCAGGTTCTTTCACACTTTAAATTATTATTTTGTGTTTGATTACATAGGGACATGACTTGCATTGGAGCAAGAACAGACAAATCATTCAGATTGAAGAGTCAGATTAGAGGACTGGATAGTTGCCTTACGATTTCTACCAAAAAGCTTGCTGAGTTATCTTTTCAATAATTTGCTAATGGCTTCTTGCCCAGCAATGGTCATTAGAAGATTATCATGAGTAAAATTAATAAGTGCAAATAAAATAGTATATAACTGAAAATATTGCTTGTGACATACTTCGAGGAAAGCAAAACTCTCTTACTAAGTACATTTTCAGGTCTAATTTAAGTCTTATTATAGTTTCAGCTCAGGAGATGAAATTTGTAATTTGGTTCTGACTATTGGAAGCATTGTTTGTTCATCAAAAGACCAATCTCCAATCTCACTTTAATTTATCCCCAAAGATATTGTTTTACTTTTACCGATATGTTTGGTACTTTAGTGGCTTAGCATTAATCTGGGTAAACATTCAATGTTAAGACCCTTAAGCCCTCTTATCCTATTTAGACACTTTCTTTGTCAAATGTTTGCTTTATACACAGAAGTAATTGTCAGTTCTCCTTTCTATTTTATCAGTGCTGATTCTTAAGGCTGTCCATCTGAAAATTAAATGGGTTTCCCTGCTTAAATTTACGGATTCTATGATGTAGATTTTGAACTTGGAATATTGCCCATAATGAAAACAAAGTTGTTTTCATTTTCAATTGAGTTTTGTGCTCATGTACACATGCTTTCATGCTCTCTCTTCTCCCTTCTCTCCCTCTCCCTCTCCCTCCCTCTCTCTCTCTCTCTCTCTCTCTCTTTAATGGCAAAAAGACTAGTTTTCACTTTTGGTGTCTTTATATTGGGGTAAATGGGGAAAAGCAGGAGGAGGGGTAATTTTAAAACATGTGAGGTCTGGATGTCAGGATGGAACTGCTTTGGAGAAGAATGATTTCCATGTGGACAGGGAGGATGTGTGGGTGGGGGAAGGGAAACAACAGAAGGAAGAACTTTGGGAGAGGGCTTTTGCCTTTGCTTCCTCTGCTGAGGCCCTTGTACTTGGATAAAGGCATTAACACTTGGGAGAAAAAGAAAGTTTTAACTGACTGCCTAATACTAAATTGTCATAATAGTGGGACTTAATTATTCATTAAGGATTGTTTTTCCGTGATAAAATAATTATAATGGTCATTCCTATGTTAAACCATGGAGTGTCACCAAAGTATGCTTCTGATTACGGTGAGGGCCAGAAAGAAACTGATGTGTATTTTAAACAAAATAAGTTGTGAATTTCCTCAGTATCAAGTAAAAAGTACTTGTCCGCCCCACACCTTTTCACACTACCAGATGATTGAACCCAAGGTATTATGCATGCTAGGCTACTGCTCCATCACAGAACCACATTCCAATTTCCAGTAAAATGCTATAAATGTGAAAATGGTATCAGAACCTAGATCACAAAATATAGAAAATTAGTTAAAATATCACAATCAAAAACAGTGACTTAGGGCTGGAGTGGTGGCTCAGCGGCAAGGATGCAGGTTTTAATCCCAGCACCATGTATGCAACTAAGTGTCTGAGCAATGAAAGCCACTTTAAAACTAAATAAAATATTATTCTTTCTTTCTCTCTCTCTCTCACTGTCCCACTCTCTTTAATAAAGAAAAAATAAAATAAAACAGTGACTTGGGTTGGAGCAGTGGTTCTGTGGCAGAGTGCTTGCCTGCCATGTGTGAGCACCCAGGTCTGAAACCCAGCAACACATATACAACTAAGTGAAGGAAAAACAAAAACTAGATTTAAAAAATTGACTCTCTCACTCTCTCTCTTCCCTCTCTAAAAGGAAAAAAAAACAGTGACCTATTTTCTTTCAGTTTTTCTTGAAAATACTCTTGAAATTTTTCTCACTTTTTCTCCAAGTGAATGACAAATTGTTAAATACTTCAAAGCCCTTATTATTTTTTTTTTAAAGAGAGAAGGACAGTAAGAGAGAGAGACAGACAGACAGATTCAATTTTTATTGAATTTTTCACATGGCATTCATTGATCTGACACTTAGTTGTGTACATGGTGCTGGGGTTTGAACCCGTGTACTCATGCATGCCTGGCAAGCTCTGTAACCGCCGAGCTACCGCTCCAGCCTCCAAAGCCCTTATTATTAATGGAAAACCCCAACTGATTGCCAAGACAAAATGAAATCTCAATTGCATAACCAGATTAATTAAATGTATTAATGTGTTGTGGATGTATTTCACTGTTGTTAATTTGTGTGGCTTAACTTATCGTAATTGTGGTCCAATTAACCTAAGGTTAGGGTTGGCTTTAAACTTTGTTCCTAAGAACAAATTACGATGAAATTCTTTCAATCTTATTACACAAGAAAAGCAAATGACTGTTTCTGAGTTTCTGAGAATAATTTCATAAATATATTTGGAGTATTCATTTATTAATGGGGTTAATACCTGTTGTAATTCTAAACCAACAATTTCAAAACCATAATCCTTTCAAATCCAATGATAAAATTTTGAGAGCTGGATTTCTCTTTTAGTATTTGATGGCATTTGTATAGAAATTATACTATTATCTTTGTCTAGCACAAAATGTTCACAAACTTGACAATGAAAAATATTTTCATTATACTTTTAATTACCTGTTAATTATTTTTATTTGATGAATATGGAGTTACAGTTGAGGGGGAATCATTATTAAAAATTCAAGAACAAATGTATATTTACATAGTTAGCCAAGGCTGATGCCATGGCATGGATGCCTCGCTTTGATTCCTCATGATTCTGATTCCCCCAGAAGAACTCTATGTTAAATGGATATCTCGTGGAGGTCAGAGATCTCCTTCTGAGATGATTCCCCCAAATTCCCTCCCTCCAGTCTCCTAGGTATCCTTCCAAATCCCTCCCCCTACTCTGTCCCCCTCCCTATACCTCCAGGTATCCTAGGCAATGATCCCCCTGTTTGTGTAAAAATTCATACATTTTGAGGTTATTATTAGCTTAGCCATCTAACATACTGTTTCCAGTTGTATTCTAGCTTCCATAAATGAGAGAAATTTTACTGTTAATTATTAAGAACACTTTATACTGGAGAGCAGTGATATAACAAGATTAAGAAGAAAAAAATGATCAGGGAATATAAACATTGTCAATATGAACATAACTATATGGAAGGTGATTTATGACACAGGAAGAAATGATCAGCAAAGCAAACTTGGCAATACAAAAGATTCTGGGTAGAAGTTAACATGAATTTGTGTATTTGGAGGAAAGGCTGCAGTGCCGCTAACTGTGTCATTGGATGTATTCTGCACTGCTTGTGGCAACTGCTGAATCAACAAACCCGCAATACTAGTGCAAAGAAGGAGGCAAAATGTTTTTTATTAACAACATCTTCATAGTTAAATTTAGCCTTAAAAATTGAGAGAGCAACACAAAGAATATCTAGCTTTCAGGCAGCAACTTCTGTGTTAAATATTTTTACTTCAAACATTGGCAGATGGTATAGTTTGACTATTGAACATCACCCAGAGTTGCTTGGGTTGAAAAGTGTTGGCTCCCTGTGTGGTGCTATTGGGAGGTAGTAAAACTTTTAGGAAATGAGCCTTGTGTTGGTGTAGGACAGATGAGGCAAGACACCAGAGGAATTTTTGGGAAACAGGCTTAATTATGTTGCAGCTTGGACCAGAGGGGGCTATTGGCAAAAATATTCTGGACCCTGATGGGTGGGAATCTTTGTCATTTATACCCTTTCGGAGGTTACGGAGCATTTAGTTCTTATTTCATCATCAGACAGAGATCTTACAATAATTGGATTATCAAGAAAAAAGCAGAAAAAAAGTAAAAATAGCAACTTACAGCCTTTGTACAGACTTGAGACAGAATCTATCGCCTCCTTGGCCCAGTTACTTACAGACCCAGCATTTCCAGAATAAAGAAACCTCAATCTACACAGAGTTCATTGCAGAAACCTACCTGCCAGAATTTAATGAGCAAATCTCCCCTTATTTTTTCCCCTTCTTGGGCAGGAGGTTTGGGGACTTGTTAAGATCATGGGTAAGGGGTTTCTCCCACATTGGTGAGAGACCTGACTGCTGCGTTTTCTGAGTGTTTTCCAAACAATAGTAGGGATGACAGCGCAAGGAATTATGTTCATCTTTCAACTTATCCAGATGCTGTCCCTTAGTGCTCATATTTAACACATGGAATTAGGAGAAACTAACCACTTTAATGGAGTTCAAACCTAAGTGTCTTTGCGCTGTTGAAATGTAGGAGGTCATTTTATCAATAAAATAAAATAATAACAATATCATTGATATGAACCTGCATTCATTTGGAAGTATTTCATGAAATCCCAGAACTTTAAATAAAAATTTTCTTTTTGTGACACTGAAAATCAAACCCAGGGCTTCAGGCATGCAATGCAAGCACTGTACCGCTGAGCCATATCCTCAGTCCTTAAGGTGACTTTTTTTTGAGATAATTAGGCCAAGCTAATTTTCTCATTTATGTCATTGAAGATTTGGGCAGTGTGAGGTTAAATATTGTTGAAATTCACCTAGAAAACAGAGCTTGAGTTAAGTTCTTTAAAGTCCTAACTTTGTTTTCCCTCTAGAGTGTTCCTATTTTAGTGATAAAAGCCTATAAATATTGTCTCGAATCTACATATGGTATCACACACAAATACATACACATGTACCTATACCTTGTCATTAAAGTGATGTGTGTATGTGTGTGTGTGTGTGTATGCATTTGTGTGGCTGGAGATTAAATCTTGATTTGCCCTACAATTGAGCTATATCCTCAATCCTTTACATATATG
The DNA here is from genome assembly GCA_004027875.1 of Aplodontia rufa. NCBI lineage: Eukaryota > Metazoa > Chordata > Mammalia > Rodentia > Aplodontiidae > Aplodontia > Aplodontia rufa. The sequence continues at coordinate 46,077 of PVKS010013678.1, forward strand.
TGTGTATATATATATATATATGTATATATATATGTATATATATATATATAATTTTGAGACAAGTTCTTACTAAATTGCTGACGGTCTTTCATAGTTGCTGAAGCAGGGCTCTAACTTGAGATCTTCCTTCCTAAGCTCCCTGAGTTGCTAGGATTACAGACCCGTGTCAACATACCCAGCTCTTTAAAGTTATTTTTTAAAATTATCCTTCTTTTTTCATTAATCACTTGTATTTTGTTTTCTTATTTTTTATTTTCTTGGGAAAATATATTTGTATAAGCTCAATGATATGATATTTACTTTTGTACATACAAACATTGCCAATTATTCATGGTTAAGATCTATGTTGTAAAAACAAGAAAGTAACATAAATAACTATAACAATTTTTGAAAGTATAGAGTTTCTTTACGTCTTACGAAGAAGTTTATAAATTTTATCACCTTTAATGCTCATGACAACTTTGTGAGGTAGAATTTATTGCTTGCATTTTACCAGTGAGCAGAATACAGCTTTGAAAATGTATGATTAATCACAGATCCCACTTCTGCCTAGTGGAAATAACCAGAAACCTGTGCTTAGAAACTAAAGTCTGAACAGTTTTCAGGTTTCTTAACTTCTGCTCTTTCAATATCTTAATGTGCTTGGACTCTTCCTCAAAAACAGTTTTCTTGTACAATTTATATTTACATGCTTGAATGTAGTCAGTGTAATATGGAAAAATGAGAACATTATACTACACTGAAATGCTATAAATCCATCACAAGGCTCTTCTCCAAGCCATTTAACTATTAAATACAACATACCTTTTTATACCATTTTTCTTTTTATGATTTGCAGCAGATTGAACCTAGGGCCTCATGCATGTTGTCAAATGCTTTGCCACGGAGCCACATCCCCAACCCACATTCTTTATGTCCTATTAATCTTCCATGAATTGGTTTCTATAGACAGCACTAATGTGCTATCAAATAGTGACTGTAACCTTTTTCTGTTAACTGTGAACAGTTAGTAATCTAAAAATCTTTAGTATATTGATGCACCGGTGGCTTAAAGACCCATTTCTTTGACAAAGCAACACATTGTCTCAGACACGGAAACAAAATATATTGTATTTTCTCTACATTCCATGACTTTGTCTTCACATTGCAAGCTTTAGTGTTGGAAGGAGTTCAAATTCATTGGTGTTTCAGTTTGGTGAAGAAAGTGATTGCCAGATAGAATCATATGTTCCAGGAGGAAAATATCTCTGGTATTACAAAGACTTAAAGTAAATACCAAACTTGAAGCAAGTTAAAGTTTTTAAAGTCATTTGTGTTTATATTTTCAAATCATCATGACCTCAGTGACACTCTCCACCACAGAGCCATCATGTCCCTTTGTTATGACGTTATCTTATGTCTACTTTCCAACGTTTGTTTTCTCAATTGATGTGGATTGCTTTTAAAATATCACATCAGCTAAGCTACTGTTGTAGATAGATTGTGAAATAAAAATTGTGTGTGAGGGAGAGATAGAGAGAGAGAAGGAAGTGAGACCCATGCCAATCATATTTGGAGTACTTGACTTACAATTAGCATATTGATTAATTCTGGAAGTTTAGATTTGCTTGCGGTAAAAGTTGACTTAACTTCAGAGGATAAAAAACATTTAGGCACTATACCTTTCCATAACAGCTGTATAGTGATATCCTTTTCACGCATATCGTATTGATGTTAATCATCAATTTCAAGTCATCTTACTCCCATACTGTGGAATACAGCTCCCAAGCCTCCTCCAAGCAGTAAAAAACTCCTGTGCATTCATAGCTCATTTCACTTCTGACATCAGGTGTCTTACTTATGCCAAATTCATTAATTTCATGTCACCAACTTAAAAATAATTGTTTAAAATGCATCCCATAATATATAAAAAAGATAGGAATAGCTTAGGAACTCTATTAACAAATTCCACTTAAATATCTACTAACAAGTCACCAATGATGGCCCTTATAAAATTCAAGAACATAATTAAATTGTATTTGTTTGCCAGGTGGGGCATGTCTATAACTGTATCTGTCCTTTACTCATTAATTTTAGAATTGTTCATACTGTCACTCTTGGGAAAACAAAACCTTGATTCTGGCCTGAAATTAAGTCAAACACAATGTAATGATAGCATATGAAAATAGAAAAGCCTTCCCTTCCAAATGAGTACTTTTCTTTTAAAAAGAAATTTATTTCTGGCTACTGATAACCACTGAAGCAAAATAATATTTAAATAATATTTGAATAGCTGTGATTTTTAGCTAGATTTTTCTGAATAACTGTTGCTTGCTAAATTCTGTCTTTGAAGTCAGGGTTTCTTTAAGTACTTTGGAGGATTTGCAAAGAATCGCTATGACTAAAGAGTGAAATCAGGAGTCCTTTAACTTCCCATTCATACTGAGCGTAAATATACAAGCAGAGCAAGAACATATATTTTTTCTCTGAAAGTCATGCTAAAAGGCTGTGGGAGGCTAGGCATGCCCACCCTGCCACTGTTGGATGCTATCCCCCAAAACTCCAATAGGAGATACGACATGATGGAGTTTCCTGGAGTTAGAGTGAAGACAGGAGAAATAAAATTTAGAAAAAGACATGGTAATGTATTAAGAGTGGTCAAAGCTGTAATGGGAGTGCAGAAAGCATAATGCTCCCATGAGCTGAGGGAAGCCTCCCTGTTCTGTAGATTGATGTATCATCTCTAAAAGAAACATTTTCACCAAAGGAAGGAAGCATCACCCACTGTGCAGAATATTATTTCATCACTTGTGGCAATGTGAGTCATTGTTACCATCTCCATCATTATCATCCTCACCATTAACATCTGCCAGATGTATGTTACAGCTAAGGCACATTCTGAGAGCTTCACAAGCATTCATTCTCTCAATTGTCACAGCATTCCTACTAGACACAAAAGAATGTTTAGCTTGTTAATGCTGAACAGGAAATTGAGAGACAAAAAGGGAGCTACCATTCAAAAGCTTTCGCAGATAGCAATTATTGTGTTCAGCATTCAAGACTGTGTCATCTGACTCAAGAGTTTATTACCTGCCTGTAGTAACCATAGAATCAGCTGGAAGTAGGTTAAATATTACACTAATTTAGGGACTCTGGTCATATAAGAGACATACTCTCAGTTCCCTAACCTGCACAATTGAGTTAATGATAATAATATGACTAGGGGCAGTGGTACATGCCTGTAATTCCAGCTCCTGGAGAGGGTGAGCCAGGAGGATCACAAGTTTGAGGCCAGAACTTAGCAAAACCCTGTCTCCAGAAAGACATACAAAATGCCTATGAGTATAGCTTAGTGGTAGAACACACCTGGGTTCAATCTCCAGGACAATAAAACCATAAATGAATGAATAAATGAAATATATCACATTATTATTATAGAATATTGTGAAAAATGTTTCCTATAATATCTGGGAATAAGAATTAACTTTAGGAAATTGAATTAGGTACTTTAATAATACTGTGTAAGTGGCTGCAGTGGTGGTGGCCTAGCAGTTGGAGCACTTGCCTGGAATGTGCAAGGACCTGGTTCAAACCCCAGCACCACATACACAACTAAGTGTCGGGGAAACAAAGGCCAGATGAAAAAAATAAATAAAATTGATTCTTTTTTTCTTTCCTTCTTCCTTCCTTCCTTCCTTCCTTCCTTCCTTCCTTCCTTTCTCTCTCTCCTCCTCTTTCTCTCTTTAAAAAAGTAAAATAATTGTGTCCATGTGTGTATGTGTGTGTGTGTGTGTGTATATATGCATATGTCATGTGAATAGACTAAAGGACAAAAATAATCAAATTTCATATCACCTTAGAGATTAATTTAGCTACTCTGAAAATCTCATTGATTGATGAACAAATGAGAAGATTTTTAATTGAAGTGCTTAATTAAATTTAGCTAGTGGGATAAACAATGCCAACAGACATGAAGAATAAAGTGATCAGAGAACCAAATATTTGGTTATTAATCATTCTCCAGAACCCACCATCTGTTTATTTTTGGTCTTACTTCCCATTTCTTATTCTCCCAACCTAGCTTTATTCCCTTTTCTTGAAAAGGACTGCAATACTTAATAGGAATGGAACCTGGGAA
>PVKS010013679.1:0-50186 GCA_004027875.1 Aplodontia rufa
TGAGACAGAGAAAGAGAGAAACAACTTTATTTAGTTTTTCACATGGCCTTCGTTGCTCCAACACTCAGTTGTGTACGTGGTACTGGGGTTTGAACCCGGGTCCTTGTGCTTGCCAGGCAAGTGCCGAAACCGCTGAGCCACCGCTCCAGCCCTTAATTTTTTTTTTTAGAGAGAAGGACAGTGAGAGAGAGAGAGAGAGAAAGAATCAATTTTTATTGAGCTTTTCACATGGCTTTAGTTGCTCCAACACTTAGCTGTGTATGTGGGTTGCTGGGGTTTGAACTCACATACTTGTGCCTGCCAGGCAAGCGCTGTTACCACCGAGCCACCACTCCAGCCCTGTCCTTCTCTCTTAAAAAAAAAAAAAAAAAAAAAAAAACTTTATAAAAATAAATAAATAAATAAATAAAATGCATTAGATAAGTTGGGCACAGTGGCACATACCTGTAATCCCTGCAACTTGGGAGGCTGAGACAGGAGGATCCTGAGTTTAAAGTCAGTCTCAGCAATTAATCAAGGCGCTAAGCAACTTAGCAAGACCCTGTCTCAAAATAAAAAATACAAAGGGCTGGGGATTTGGGTCAGTGGTTAAGCGCCCCTATTGCTGGTATGAAAATAAAGGGTGATTCAAATTCTACCTTCCCCGTGTTCACTGTCGGTTATAACTCACTTGTTCTTTGGGGAGACAGTCATTTCTGAGATCTTCTGGTGCCATCCCCAAGTCTGCATTACTTCACCTCTGCGGTGAGAGTGTGCCTAAGGACAGAGGGCTCTGCCTAGGATGGGGAAGAAAGGCCACCCTGTTCCCCTCCACACCCCCTCCAAGGTTAATGAAGAATGAGATTAGAAGGGGGAGAGAGAGGAATCGAAAGACAAGGGTCCCTCTTAGAAATAAGTCACAGTGGTGTGTAGCAGTGGTCCACTTTATGCTTTGAACATGGCCCTTGCTGTTCTGTCCCTGGGACTTAATTTTAAAAGGACAGTTTCTTTCTCTTCTCTCCTTCCTCCTCGATAATCTCTCTCCCTCCCTGATCTCAGGGGAACAGGACAACCTTTCTTCCCCATCCTTGGCATAGTTCTCTGTCCTTGACACACACCCACCGCAGGAACCAAGTAATCCAGACTATGGGGAGGGTGCCAGCTGATCTCAGAAATCAACAAGTGAATGACAGCTCTGGACAGAACCTTTAAAAGGCCCTCGTTCCTCTTGATGGGCAGAATCACAGCCTCTGAACAGGATCCCCTGTGTTTCCCCTTTGCTAGCAAAGCAATAAACCTTTTTCCTTTTTCTCAAAACCATGTCTTCATTTTAGGAATGGTATTGGGGACGAAGGACCAAGCTTTTGGTAACAGAAGAGCAGCAAGGGCTATATTCAAAGCGTAAAGTGGACTCCTGTTGAGATAGGAAAATGTCAGGCCGCCAAGGTAGTTAGAATGTTAGAGTCAATCAAGGGGAACCGGTTCTTTTTCTTTCTCTCTTTTTTTCTCCTCAGGGCTGAGGATTGATTTCGGGGCCTTGCGAGTGCTAGGCAAGAACTCTGCCACTGAGCTAAATCCCCAGCCCGTATTTGTTTTGTTTTTAGAGAGAGATAATCAATTTTATTTTCTTTTTCATCTGGTATTTGCTTTTCTTTCACTTAGATGTATGTGTGGTGCTAGGTTTGAACCCAGGTGCTCGTGCATGCCAGCAAGTGCTCTACTGCTGAGCCACCACTCCTGTCCCTATGCCTCTGTTTTGACCTGTCAAAGTCCCAAGAACCCGTGTTACTGTGGTGCGAAACACACCACACAACGCAAGGTTATGGGAAATTATTGTGCTGATTTTCTGGGGTCTAAGATGGCCTGGCAGCCAGGCTCCTTAATATTAGGCTGAGAATCTAAGGAGTGAAGGTTTCTAGGGGCGCCTGGTGGGGAAGACAGGATGGATTTCTAGACCTGTCCAGCTAGATTCGCTTCTGCCTGTCGGAGTTAGTGTGCAGACACCCCCACCCGCCGTGGGAGGCTGCAGGGTGCAAGGCAGGAGGCAGGCCTGGCACAGCCCAGCTGCTCTTTGTCCGGCTGCAGCTGAAGGGACAGACTCTCCAGCAGATGCCTCGAGGCCTCTGGTGACAAAAGAAAATCACATGGAGCTGAGCTGTCCTTGAAATCTGGGAAGACCAGGGCTCTGGGGTTCCTCTGTTCCTCCCCTCCCATGTGCCCCGGTCCTGTCACTGTGGGGAAGCCAACGCCTGAGGACCCCTCTCCCTCCATGAGTGCCAACCACAGGAACGGGGTGAAGGGCTCCCCTCCCCCCCCCCCCCCCCCCCCCCCCCCCCCCCCCCCCCCCCCCCCCCCCCGGGGGGGCCCCCCCCCCCCCCCCCCCCCCCCCGGACCTCTGGCTCCAGGATTCCACTTCCCGGGAGCTCTGAGGCTGACCCTAAAGACAGGCGGAGGCTGGCAGAGAGGCTCAGCAACGCCTGGCCAATCCCACTTGCCATTACCTCTGTGGTCCTGGCCATTTTTTCCCAGTTTGTTTATTTGTTTGGCTTTCACACTTTGATTTTTTCCCCCTCAGCCTACCAAGTCTCTGGGATCACAGATAAATATTTTTAACATACAAAAGTAGAAAAATAATAAAATAACTTGGGTGTGGTGGCGAATGCCTGTAGTCCTGGTTACTTGGGAAACTGAGGCAGGAGGATTGCTAGAGTCCAAGGCTGGCAACTCAGCGAGAGCCAGTCTCAAAATAAAAGGGGGAGGGCTGGAGCGGTGGCTCTGTGGTTTCGACACTTGCCTGGCAAGCATGAGGACCTGGGTTCAAACCCCAGCACCACGTACACAACTAAGTGTTGGAGCAACGAAGGCCATGTGAAAAACTAAATAAAGTTGTTTCTCTCTTTCTCTGTCTCTCTCACTGTCGCTCTTTCTATAAAAAATAAAAAATAAATTAAAAAAATAAAACAAGTTTCTTTCTCTTCCTCTCCCCACCCCTCCTAACCTCTCCCCTCCCTAATCTCAGGGGAACAGGACGACCTTTCTTCCCCATCCTAGGCAGAGTTCTCTGTCCTTGAGCACACACCCACCACGGGAGCAGAGTAATCCAGATTGGGGATGGCACTGGAAAATCTAGGAAATGACTGTCCCAAATGAACAAGTGAACTACAGCTCTGCAGGGAACACATGGATGTCCCATCTGATCCCCCAGCCCCGTTCCCCCTGATGCACAGAATCCCAGCTAGCAGAGCAATAAAACTTTTTTCCCAAAACTGTGTTCTTGTTATTGGATTGGCACTGGGGACAAGGGATGAGCTTTAGGTAACAGTCCTAGCTAATCAGGAGTGGGCAGGAAGATCACACGTTCAAGGCCAGACGGCCTTTAAATAAGACCCTGTCTCAGATATTTTATTTCATTTATTCATTTATTGTACTAGGGATAAAATGCAGGGGCACTTAACCACTGCGACACATCCCCAGCCGTTTTTATTTTGAGACAGGGTCTCACTAAATGGCTGAGGCTGGCCTGGAACTTGGGATCCTCCTGCCTCAGCCTTCTGAGTTACTGGGATTATAGGTGTGTGCTCCCACACTCCACTCAGATCTTTTATTTTATTTTAAGACAGAGGGGAAGAGGAATAGAGGGAGAGATTTCTTTTTTCTAAAGAGAGAGGGACAGTGAGAGAGAGAGAGAGAGAGAGAGAGAATCAATTTTATTTAGTTTTTCACATGGTTTTCATTGTTCCAACACTTAGTTGTGTACATGGTGCTGGGGTTTGAACCTGGGTCCTCGCGCATGCCAGGCAAGTGCTGCAACCACTGAGCCACCGCTCCAGCCCCAATTTTATTTATTTTTTCATCTGGCCTTTGTTTCTCTTACACTTATTTGCATACGTGGGTGCTGGGGTTTGAACCGGGGTCCTTGTGCATGCCAGGCTGGACCAAGACTCCACCCATCCACTCAGATCTTTTTTTTTTTTTAAAGAGAGAGGGACAGTGAGAGAGAGAGAGAAATAATTTTTTATTTAGTTTTTCATGTGGCTTTTGTTGCTCTGAGACTTTGTTGTGTACATGGTGCTGGGGTGTGAACTCGCACCTGACTGCTGAGCCACTGCTCCAGCCCAGCTTTTTTTTTTTTTAAAGACAGAGAGGGAGGGGCTGGTGATGTAGCACAGAGATAGAGCATTCTTGAGTTTGATCCCCAGTACAGCAAGATAGATAGATAGATAGATAGATAAAGAAAGAAAATTTAAAGGTTTTTGAGGTGCTCTTGCCTTGCAAGTGCAAGGACCCGGGTTCAAACCCCAGCACCATGTACACAACTAAGTGTTGGAGCAATGAAAATCAGATGAAAAACTAAAATTGAACCCCCCCCTTGCTGTCCCTCGCTCTCTTTAAAAAAAAAAGCTTTTTGAAGTGGCTGGGGGCGTAGATGAGTGAGGAGCTGAAGGCAGGGTTCTGGCTGAAAATCATTTCAGGTAATGAGTTTAGCCACTAGAGGGTTGATTCCTCAAGCATTTGTCACTTGAGAAGGAAGTGCGAAAGGATGTGAAAGAGAAACATTTTAGATGAGAAAGTTTTCAGGAAGCCAGAATGCATGTGTGGTCTTTTAAATGCAAAAAAGATCTGCAGCAGCCCAGGTGAACTGCTGATTCACGTTACTGGGGTGTTGGCAGCCGGCAGACCAGGAACTTCTACGGTTCACTCTCAGAGGTCTCAGCATTTTTCGAGGGAAAAAAATAATCAAAGCAGTTACTCCCATTGGACTTGATATCTTGATACTGGGGACTGAACCCAGAGGCACTTTAACCCCTGCCAACACACACATATGAAAATAAGAAAAAGCCTTTATCTAATACTCTGCTTCAAAAACTAGTCAACCAGGGAGCATAGGGCAGAATATCACCGGGGTTTTTTGGTTGGTTGGTTGGTTTTAAGAGAGAGGGACTGTGGGAGAATCAATTTTAGTTTCTCATGTGGCTTTCGATGCACTGGCACTTCGCTGTGTACATGGTGCTGGGGTTCGAACCTGCATCCTCGTGTGTGCCAGGCAAGCGGTGCAACCCTCCCGCCCCTTGTTTCTGTTTTGCAGTACTGGGGATAGAATCTATGGGCATTCGAACACCGAGCTCCATCCCCAGCACGCCCACAGAAGAGGGGCTTATAAATTAACACAGGATGAGCTCTCCTCAAAGCTGAGCTTAAAAGGATTGAAACTTCCCACAAAGGACAACAGGAAAGGGACATTCTCAGAGGTGTCTTTAATCAAGAGGATTCCCAGTGCTGGGCTGCACTGAATGTGACCCCCACAGCAGGCCCTCCCAACAGTAATTTCTCAAAAGCAGAAAGAGCCTCCTGGCTCATTTAGAAAGTGGTTCTGGAATAATCAGAGGCCCCTTCTTTCAAGAAAGTTCTGCATAGGGGCTGGAGAGGTGACTCAGCAGTTACAGCACTTGCCCAGCAGTGCGAGTTCACAGGTTCAAACCCCAACGCCCACATACACAACTAAGTGTCAAAGCAATGAGAGCCATGTGAAAAACTCAATAAAATTTCTCTCTCTCTCTCTCTGTCCTTCTCTCTTTAAAAAAAAAAAAAAAAAAAAAAGGAGGAAAGAAAGTTCTGCATTGGTGGGGAGAGGCTGGACTAGGGCTTGCCATGCACAGCTACCGGAATTCCAGCACTCAAGCCTTCCCTCTTCAGGCCACACTCTGGAGTGCATTTAACCCGACTGTTAAATGTGATGGATGGCAGGAAGCCCTTGTTAAAACCTACTCTGGTTCTGGAGGTCAGGGTGGGGTGGAGACTGCTTTCTTACCAGCTGGCAGTGAGAACAATGCTGGGTCCCAAGGGCCTCACCTGGGCAGCCAGGTTCTGGAGCACCAGAGCTCAAAGGTCATGGTTTGCTCCTTCAGACTTCCCAGCTTTGGGAATGTGGCTTCCGGGCTGGAACGGTGGCTCAGCGGTTATGGCGCATGCCTGGCATGCTCAAGCACACGGGTTCAAACCCCAGCACCACGTACACACCTAAATGTCAGAGCAATGAAAGCCATGTGAAGAACTCAGTCAAAATTGATTCTCTGTCTCTCTCTCACTGTATTTCTCTCAAAAAAAAAAAAAAAAAAAAAAAGTGGCGGCCACGGCTGGTGAGGTGGCTGAGAGGTAGAGCACTTGCCTACCACAGGGAGGCCTGGGGTTTGATCCCCAGCACCACAGACACAAATAAATAAAGAAGAAACAAAAACCAGATAAAAACATTTACTCTGTCTTTAGAAAAAGGGGGTGGGGGCTGGGGTGGTAGCCAAGTGCAAGGACCCCAGTTTGAACCCCAGCACCACATACACAACTGAGTGTCAGAGCAATTAAAATCACATGAAAAACTAAATAAAATTGATTCTCTCTGTCTTAAAAAAATAAATAAATAGGGGCTGAGGACGTGGCTTGGTGGTCAAGGCACCCTGAGTTCAATTGCCAGTACAAAAAAAAAAAAAAAAACAACAACAAAAACACCAAACCAGAAAAATGTGGCTGCCAGACAGTTCCCGGTGTCTATGGTGCACCAGACCACCCACCCCTTACTCCTGCTGAATACTGTTGTCACCACTGGGGTTTAGGCAACAGTTTTATCAGCCAACGGGGAGCACGCCCAGAGCAACCCCTCATCTTTCAGGGCCCCACCGCACGGAGGGCTCTCCTGGCCTTCCACCTTTGACACAGCACCTCAGCTATCTGCTCACACTTTGAGTTTCCCCAGCTCCTTGCAAGGTGCTTTCTACATATTGGGTGTGCCTCCCCCATCCAGTTGTGGGACAAAAGGCATCTGTCAAGAATCGAAAAACAGGGATAAACATTGTTGAAGGTACATGGCACACACTCATACTGTTTTTTGCAATGTTGGAAATGGAACCTGTAAAAAATCGGAAAATCAGAAGCCACGGTGTAAACTCAGGCAAGGATGTTTATTGGGATTTACTGCTCCCAGGCCAAATTCACCTGCACCACCATGGTGAGGGCGGGCAGGGAAAATAGCGCTGGACCTCAGCTGGGCAGCTGCTTTTAAAGTTTGGGGAAAAGGGAGGAAGTTGACGGGGATGGCCTACCAGGACGGCCTCTGGGACACTGACTGGAGGACCCATCAATCATCAGGTGCCTGCGAGACGCTATTGGAGCTTGTCTGCCAGCATCTTCATCGGTTGTTCTTTTCCAGCAAGCTGCCCGATGCCCCACGCCCAGGTGCCTGGAATCAACCTAACAGAACCCAGGACCATGCCCTCTAACACTGAGCTGCATTCCTAGCTCACCTTTTCTTTTCTTTTCATCTGGACTTTGCTTCACTGACACTTAGTTGTGTATGTGGTGCTGGGGTTTGAACCCAGGTCCTCATGGATGCCAGCCAAGAGCTATCATCGCTGAGTAACTGCTGAGCCACCGCTCCAGCCCCTAGCCCACCTTTTCTAAATAACTCTTACCAGCTGGCATTGTGGCACATGCCTGTAATCCTGGTAACATGGGAAACTGCAGGAGGATTGCAAGTTCCAGGCCTGCCTCAGCAACTTAGTGAAACCCAAAAAAACTTAGTAAAACCCTAACTCAAAATAAAAAAATAAAAAGGGCTGGGATCCCAATGCAGTGGCCCACACCTGTAATCCCAGCAGCCCAAGAGATTGAGGCAGGAGACTTACAAATTCAAAGTCAGCCTCAGCAATTTAGCAATACTCTAAGCAACTTGGTAAGACCCTGTCTCAAAAAATAATAACAATAAAAAGGGCTGGGGATGGGGCTGGAGTGGTGGTTCAGCGGTTATTTGCTTGGCATGTGGGAGGACACGAGTTCAAACCCCAGCACCACATACACAGCAGAGTGTGGGAGCAAGGAAAGCCATGTGAAAAACTGAATAAAAGTGATTCTCTCTCTCACTGTTCCTCTCTCTTTAAAAAACAAAACAAAAAAATGGCTGGGGATGTGCTTCAGTGGTTAAGCACCCCTGGGTTCAATCCCCAATACAAAAGAAAAAAGAGATCTCCATGGTTTGGCTCCTTGGCTCTGTTTTCCGTTCCTGTCACTCCCACTGCAGGGTCTGAGCAAATCAGTGCCAGCCCCCTGGCCTCCTGCCTAGTTAGAACCACTGCCACCATTGCCACCGCACTAGCACCTGCATCTAACAGCAGGGTGCTAACTGGCTCAGGATCTGCCTTCTGCCATAAGCTCCACACTCCACTAGGGCTGGTATGGGGTGCTTGTGCACCGCTCTGCACCCTGCTGCCAGCGCCAAGATGGGGAAAGCGCTTACGAATACACTGGAGGTAGAGGGCTCTGTGGGTGGCAGAGGCTCACTGGTTTGAGAGGGGTTCGTCCCTGTCAGGGAGGCAGCTCTATCCTTTAGGCCCTTCCACAGATGGGCAGGGCCTTACATGGGTTTCCTTCTGACAGGCAGGAAGCTGACGTGTTGCACATGCACCTACCTGGCTTCTGGAGCAAATTTTAAAACTTCTCCCTCCTTGATTCAAAGGGTTTTATTTTGCTGTTTTTCAGTACTGGAGACTGAACCCAGGAGTGCTCTATTACCAAGCCATATCCTCAGCCATTTTTATTTATTCATTTTTCCAGACAGGGTCATGCTAAATTGCCCAGGCTGGCCTCAAATCTACAATCCTCCTGCCTTGGCCTCCTGAGTCCCTGGGATTATAGGCATGGGTCATAAAACCTGGCTTGATTAAAGGTTTCAAGCAGGGGCTAGGGGTGTAGCTCAGTGGTAAAGCCCTTGCCCAGCCTACTTGGGGCCCTGGGTAGGTCCAGAAGTATTATGCTTTCTTCCTCCTGATGGGTTCTCATTGCTTCCTATAGGTACATTAAGCAGATGACTCTTTTTTGTTTGTTTTGGTACTGGGGATTGAGCTCAGGGTCTCTTAACCACTGAGCAACATCCCCAGTCCTTTTTATTTTTTGAGACCCGGTCTGGCTAAATTGCTGAGGGCCTTGCTATATTGCTGAGGCTGGCTTCAAACTTGCAAACTTCCTGCCTCAGCCTCCCAAGCTACTGGGATTATAGGCGTGCGCCACCACACCCAGCTTGATAATGAGATTTTATGGGTTTACCTCTTATAGATAATATCACAATGGCAAGTGCTAGATCTGTTTAGGAAAAGTGGGAAAACAGGGGTCACAACTTGTCAACAAACAGCCATGGCCACCAACACGTTGGAGCTTGTCACCAGCAGTGTAGAAAGTGCGCAGAACTATGCAGTATTGTCCCCGTGTCCTGTTTATAGGACAGCTATTTTCCACCACTGATCATTTGAAATACAATGCATTCCTTGAAATAAAATGACAACGTTATTCTGGAAAGTACTTTCATGAATGCATTTCTAAATTATATATCAGTTACGTATGTAATATTTTGTTCAGTTGAACATTTAGAAATAATTTTTGCAGCAATTTAGGCCTTTTTTTTTTTTAAAGAGAGGGACAGGGAGAGAAAAAGAATCAATTTTTGTTTAGTTCTTCATGTGGCCTTCGTTGCTCTGACACTTCATTGGATACGTGGTGCTGGGGTTCGAACTCGCTTCTTCACGCATGCCAGGCAAGTGCTGTAACCACTGAGCCACCTCTGAAGCCCACTTTAGGCCATTTTTGTAAGGAAAGAGGCAAAATGAAGGAAACAGGGAGGAGAGCAGTGCTCAACAGTAACACAGGTTTATTCAGGAGAAATTGCAGAGGGGCCCAGTGGAGTCCGGGGCCCACCTGCCACACTTACCATCTGGGTTAGATATGGAGGACTAAAGGAAAAGATGAGGGCATTGGGAGGGAGTTGTCAGGGCAGGGTCCTTTTCTAGGTGTAGGTGAGTCCAAGATTTAGAGATTAGGTGGGTCTTGTTCAAGATAGAGAATAAGATTCAAAATGACTTTGGCTAGGTCAAGTTCCACCCAACAATTTTCACAATTAATTTAAAAATACTTTCAATTGAGGCTGGAGCAGTGGCTCAGTGATTATGGCACTTGCTTGGCATGCACAAGCACTCGGGTTCAAACCCCAGCACCACATACACAACAAAGTGTCAGAGCAATGAAAGCCACATGAAAAACAAAATAAAATTGATTCTCTCTCTCTCTCACTGCCCCCGCTCAAATCCTTTCCAATGTTACCATTCACTTACTACTTTTCTGAAAAGAATAGACCTGGGGCTGGAGCAGTGGCTCCAGGGTTACAGTGCTTGCCTGGCATGTGCTAGGACGCAGGTTCAAACCTCAGCACCACATACACAACGAAGTGTCAGAGCAACAAAAGCAACATGAAAAAATTAAAGTTGATTTTGTCTTTGTCCCTCTCTCACTTAAAAAAAAAAAAGGCCTTGGGGGCTGGAGCCGTGGCTTGGCGGTTGCAGCGCTTGCCTGGCATGCGCAAGTACCCGAGTTCAAACCCCAGCACCACATACACAACTGTCAGAACAACGAAAGTCGAGGAAAAACTCAATAAAAATTGTCTCTCTCTCTTTAGAAAAAAAAAAATAGGCCTTAAGACAGACCTATAGCTTAGTGCTGTGGCGCACACTTGTAATCCCAGTGACTCCAAAGGCTGAGGAAAGAGGAGCGCCAAGAATACATAAGCCAGCCTCAGCAACTTAGGCCCTTAGCAACTTAGTGAGACTTTGTCTCAAAATAATAAAAAAAAGGGGTTGGGGATTTAGCTCAGTGGCAGGGCGCTTGTGCACAAGGCCCAGAGTTCAGTCCTCAGCCCAGAAAAAGTAAAATAAAATAAAAAAGAGCTGAGGATGCAGCTCCATGGCAAAGCACTTTTGGGTTCAATCCCTAGTACCAAAAAAAAGATATGTAAAGGAAGCAAATCCTAACAACACCGAGGTTGAGGGTGAGGTAGGAGGGTCACAAGTCTGGGCAGTTTAGCAGGACTCTCTCCCAAACTAAAAAATAAAAAAGATCTGGGGGAACGCAGCTCAGTGGAAGGGTGGTTAAGTGTCCCTGTGTTCAATCCCCAAGTTAAAAAAAAAAAAAAGCCTCTAAAACCAAAAAGCACAGTAATTACTTCAAAGTTACAGTAAGTCGTCATTGCTCAATTGATGGGTATTTTTTTTGCGGTGGGGGGGATGGGAGTGGAGGGTCCTAGCGTTTGTACCCACGGGTGCTTAACCAGAGTCACATCCCCAGCCCTTTTTATTTATTAATTTGAGACAGGGTCTGGCCAAGTGGTCTGGAGCTTCGCTAACTGTTCTGGCTAGCCTCGAATTTGCAACCTCCTGCCTCAGCCTCCTGAGCCCCTGGGATGAGAGGCGTGGGCCCCGGCAGCCGCGCTTGGCACGCTTTCCTCAGTCGGCAAACGCTAACTAATCTGATTTCTTTCAGCATCTTATACTAGGAAAAGGAGCTTATTTACGTTTTTTTTTTAAGTTTTTTAACTTATTTACGTTTAAAAACATTTCAGCCAGAGGCCTGAAAACCCAGCTACTATGGAGGCCGCGGCAGGAGCGTCCCAAGTTCCAGGCCAGCCTGGCCGCCCTCAGAAAGCTGCAAGGGCTGGGGCTGGGGCTGGGTGCCCCCGGGCCAATCCCAGACCACGCGGAGAACAAGTATCAGTGGCTACTGCTTTCGACGAACGGCTCTAAAAACTACTGGCTTCCTCCAAATCCGCACTCCCAGCGTGATGAAGAAAACTGGATTTGCCCGGTGCCACGGCTGCATTTCCTTTTTGCGTCCCGCTTGCGGACATTTACGCAAGCGACATTTTCCCCAGCTCCGCGCTAAGGTCGGAGCGCGCGAGGGGAAAAGGAGGCCGCGTCCCCCGCGCACTCGGCGCCTGCGCAAGCCCCCCCCCCCCCGCGCACGGCCGTTACGGACGTAGAGTGAGGGGAGAGCGGGGGCCGCAGCGTCGTGCGGGGCCCCGCCCCGCGCCCGAGCGCGCTTTTCCGGCGAGCCCGGCTCCGGCCTTGAGAGTCCGCTCCAGGCCTCTCCCGACCACGAGCCGTTCCGCAGACTCTGGCTGCGTTCCGTGTTTTCCCTCCAGCCCTTTGTGTCCTGGCGCGCGTCGGAAGGGACGCGGGAACGCGCGCTGCGCCGTGCGCCTGCGCAAGAGGGCGGGCGCGCCCCGCCCGGAATGGGGCGTGGACAGAGGCTGCCCCGCCCCGTCACGCCCCCACCCGCCATTTCGCGCTCGAGCTCCTCGCCTGGGCCTGCGCGCGGCCTCCGTGTGATGGACGCCCGGAAGCCGGCACAACAAAGGCCCGAGAGCCGCTGCCGCGCGGGCTGTGGGCTCTTCCGCTGCTGGCGGCGCGAAGATGGCGTCTGGAGACTGCGGCGGTGCCGGGGAGTGGGCGCTGCTTGCTGCTCCTCACGGGCCGCGGGCGGACGTGCACCGCCAGGCGTGTGCCGCTCCGGGAGTGCAGTCTCGGAGCGTGCACTGCCAGGCCGGTGGGGCCTCGTGGGTTTCCACGTACTCTTGCGTGCACGAGCTCGAGGACGCTTTGCACTTGCGTTTACGCACAGGTCAGGGTGTGCACGAACCCGGGATATACACCGACCTGCATTCATGAATCAGGTGTTTTCCAGGCTGGGGAGGCGCGCAGACCTGCAGGTGCAAGCCCCGCCTTCTCAGTCTGAACCCCGAAAACGATCCCATTTGTCCCCGTTTGGATTCATTTTGCTCCTACATGCGAAACGTAACCTCCTCCCCGCCACGCAGTGCAGTGCGGTCGTGCCCCCTTCCCCGGTGTGATTTTTTTTATTTTTGGAGAGGGAGAATCACTTTCATTATTTTTCATCTGCTGGGGTTCGAACCCGGGCCCTCGCGCATGCAACCGCTAGGCCACTGCTCCAGGGTCTCTCCACCACCACCACGTGTACCCCACCTTGTGATTCTTAACCCAAACCCGACCTTTGGGTTTCTGCTCTGTTGTGGGCCCGACTTTTTCACTGGAAACAGCAGTGACAGTAACTTGTAGTGACCCTCAGCATGAACCAGTAGGGTGAAAGGGAAGAGGCAGTCTGGCTCCTGGTGAGGAAGTGTCCAGGAGGAAGCTGAAACTGAGACTGGGGCCTAGCATGGAAAGATCAGGGTCAAGGCCCATGGCCCTGCCCTGGAAGGGGCTCCTAGGCATTTAGTTGCACCGAGAGAAAGCAAGACTCTAAGCAGAGAGGGCAGTCGTGGAAAGGGGACCTGTTTGTGGAGCAGGAGTGCAGATGAGTTGGGGACCCCCATCCAGCTGCTCTAACATGCCTCCGTCTTCCCATTGAGAACATCTCCAGTATGTCACCAAGCCCATTTGAACAGAACTCATGAGAATGGGCCACATCACAATGTTTTCTGTCAAGGCAAAGATTTTTGGGGAGAAGGGGTTTCACTTCATTGCCCAGGCTCAAGCGACTCCCCTGCCTTAGCCTCCTGAGTAGCTGTGACTGCTGGCACTGGCCCAAGAGTCCACCTTGGTTTAAACTGGGGATGGGTGGGCCACATTGCCTCCCCACTAAGGGAGTGGCCTGGAGTGCGTCCTCCCTCTCCTGATCTTTCCACAGCTGGACACTGCAGTCTCTGCTCTGGAGCCACAGGAGTTGACCATACTGCTGGACATCAGCTGGGACCCTCCTCAGAAGGTGGCCATCACTCCAGCTGTCCTTCAGAGGAGGACCATCCTGCTGAACGCTCTGACACACAGCTGGGCAACTCTGCCTGCCCAAGAGGCCTGTGTCCAGCCAGCTGGCTGTGATCCCTGTGTCACTCAGGCATGGCAAAGGGCAGGTCTTGCCACCCAGGGTCAAAGGCTGGAGCCCGGGGAGGCCATTCCTGAGACCTGACCTTAAGTCTGTTCTGAGGTGGGTGGGTAAAGAGGGTCTCGCCCCTGCTGCTACACAGGCTGGCCTCAAGCTTTTCCTAAAAGGCCCCAGGACCTGGGAGATGCCATCGTCCCTCAGGGACACCCTTTGCAGTTCCCTGCTTGCCCAGGTGCTGAGCTTGGGGTCTGTGCCCAGGAAACACCTGGTGGGGGGGGTGTTTCCTCTGGCCTCTGACCTCCAGAAGGACCACATTTAAGGGAGGGAGGGGCTGAAGAATAATGCCACCTTGTGCCTACAGACTTCCTACAGAGGTCTGTGGCCGTGTTTGGGGCCAGTGTGTCTGAGTAAATAATTCAATGGAAAACTCCGGAAGGAAAGTAACCCAATGGAGCCTGACTTCACCCACCAGAAGGCAGGTTATGAAATGTTTCCCCTCTAAGCAGTAGCTGGGAATCAGATGCCTCCGTGACAACACCAAGAAATAAGCCTTTGCTCTGGGCTCCTGGGAGGGACCCGAGGGACTGAGCCTGGCTGCTTCTACTTGGGCGGAAGCCCCTCGGGAGTCAGCCTTCCCGACCACCCCAGAGACTCCTGGGTGTGGCTACTCCAAGATCTCAAAGCCCAAATGGCCAATCCTGGTTGTCCCCAGACCTGTCCTGCCCTGGGAGGCAGCAGCCCCTGCCCACACAGTTTGCTTGGAGAAGGAGGGGAGGGACACCCTGACAAGTGGGTGTCGTGTCCTCCAGGGCAGAACAGCAGGAGGACCACCAAGCAAGCTGGTACACTTCCTGCCTTCCTGGAGTGGGCCGATCCCCTAGGGTAGGCCAGTTTCCCCCTACCAGGGCCTCAAGGCAGTTCCCCCTAGGTCCAGCCGCCCCAGCCAGCGCCTGTCAGGAAGGCGGCCTGGGCGGGGAGAGAGAGGGAGGGACCAAGCCCAGCCACTGCCCAAAGGCTGCAGGCTGAAGACACAAACATTTCCTTATGTGGTGGCTTTGAGGGATGAGGCGGTGCCCCAGGGCTGCTAGGGACAGCCAGACACGCCCTGGGTGATCATTGTCCCTGCCCACCAGGAT
Source organism: Aplodontia rufa (assembly GCA_004027875.1). NCBI lineage: Eukaryota > Metazoa > Chordata > Mammalia > Rodentia > Aplodontiidae > Aplodontia > Aplodontia rufa. Next base: position 14,820 of record PVKS010013679.1, read on the forward strand.
CCCAGCCTCCTCTTGAGAACAGATAAAGTCCCTTTACCTTGTTCTATGTCCCCCAGAAGCACCCACCAGATTCCTCTAGGAGGAAGTGGTGACCAGTTCCCCCACTGCCCTCTGTGTTTGTGAAGTAATCCTGAGGTTGGAAGTCCAGGCAGAGACCCTGTGCCCCTCCAAGGCCCACCGACCTTGGACACAATGCGGCACCCCTAATTCCTCAGGCCTGGGGAGCTATATTTGGTCATGGAGGGACAGCGGGGTGACTCACAGGAGGGATGGCCCTGGGGTGGGAGCTGCATTGCTGCAAATGTGGTTCATTTCTGTCCCCAGGCCTACAGTGGTTCTGGCCCTCCTTTGAGCACTTGATATCAAAGCTGGGAGCAGACAGGGCCACCTGCCCATGGCAGGGCTATCCCTGCACTTGTCCAGGATGCATGACAGTGACTGCAGTGGGCCCTCAGTCCTTCCTGCCACAGGTCCTGTGGTGTCTACTCTGGTCCCCTGAATTCTTCAGGATTACAGCATAAGCAGACTTCAATATCTGGTAGCACAGGTTCCCTGAGGGATGTTTTAGGGTTTGGGGTTTTTGGTTTGATTTAGTTTGGGGTTTTGTTTGTTTTTTTGGCAGTGCTGTGGCTGGAACCCAGGGCCTCTTTCATGCAAGGCAAGCACTCTATCACTGAGCTACATCCCCCAGCTCTTTTTATTTTTTTATTATTTTTTTTTATTTTGAGACAGACTTTTCCTCCTGCCTCAGCCTCTGGAGTGACTGGGATTACAGGTGGGCACCCTCACCCTGCCCAAGGGATGTGTTTTTAATGGGGCTTTTAGTGGGAAGTTTGCTTGCCCTGAGCATCTCTAAATGGTCTGGTTTTAGGGAGGATCTTCTGAAGCTGCATCACAAAGAGAATCCCAGACCAGGAGGTCTTTGTGTCACCAGGCCAGGCTGGATGGGAAGAAGCGCCTCCTGCACTGGGCTCCCAGTGACTCCCATCCCTCCTCCCAAAGCCCTTTGATCCCTGTCTCCCTGGGGTCCATCCTTGTTCTCTGAGTCACAGAACTCAGCCCCAAGCTCCTGCCCTCTGCCACTGCCCTTACTGACACGAGGAAAGTCACCTGCCCAAGCTCTTCCTTAACCCAAGTCCACCTTGCTCCATCCTGAGTTAGTGGGAACTGGCCAGATCCAAGCCTCCCAGTTCAAAAACCACCATTCTGTGGGACACTGGGTTCCAGGAGCTGAAGGGGATCATCTCATTAATGTCAGCATTGGCTGGGCACCGTGGTGCATGCCTGTAACTCCAGCAACTCAGTTGAGACAGGAGGATCACAAGTTCAAGGCCCACCTTGGCAACTTAGACCCTCAGCAACTTAATGTGATGCTGTCTCAAAATAAAAACCAAAAAAAAAAAAAAAAAAAAAAAGGACTGTGGATGTTGCTCAGTAGTAAAATACCCCTGGGTTCAATTGCCTAGTACCAAAAGTAAATAAATAAAATAAAATTGAAATGTTTGTTGGGGCTGGAGTGGTGGCTCAATGGTTACAGAACTCACTTGGCAATGTGCAAGGACACGGGTTCAAACCCCAACACCACACACACAATGAAGTGTCAGAGCAATGAAAGCCACGTGAAAAACTAAATAAAGTCGATTCTCTCTCTCAATGTCCTCTCCCTCTTAAAAAAAAACTATATATATATATATATATATATATAAAGTATATATATATATATCACATCTAAAACTCTTGAAGAAAAAGAAAAAGAAAGAAAGAAAGAAATCTCTTCTACTGCACTCCTGTGGGCTCCCAGGCAAGATCGCACTGTGCAGTGTCCTCTGTCCAGTACGGGATGGAAATCGTCCTTCGTTAGTATCCGGCAGCTCCGTGAAGGCAGGATCCAGGGGCAGGTTTGCTCCCTGCTGAGTCCCGGTGCCTCCCACAGAGCTGGAACACGGTGGTGTCTAATGGCTGTGTCACCAGAGTGCAGATGAAGCAATACCCAATGTTTGCCAAGGTGCCACTATGAAGCCATCCACTCCAGGCTCTCAGGTTCCCCCACCTGTGACAATGTTTCCAGAACACTCTTCCTTTCCACCTGCTGTCTCAGTCAGGTTGCCGAGCTTCTTAGCAGCCCCTGAAGTGAACTCAATCCTCTGGGTGTGTCGGGAACAATGTAGAGGTGGGGCGGGGGGACCTCCTCAGCCTCGGGCTCTGAGGGCTCCCATGCAGTGTGGTGTCCCGGTGGTCAGCCCCTGGAGGCCTCACCTCTCCATGAGCCCCAGACACACCTACCACCTTAACTTCCACACCTGTGACAGGAGGGCTCCTTGGCACTTGCAGCTACACGTCATCCAAACTTTGGATGGGCCCTGGGTGCCAGCAGAAGCTCAGGGGCCTGGCTGGGAGTGGGCAGCCCCAGGCCCTCCTGGGTGGACCTGTGCATTGTGCCTAGGCTCTGACAGTGCCAACTGTGCCCTTGGGGGCTTTCTCAGGACCAAGACCAACACCCGTAATCAGCTGTGCCTGCTGCTGGTCCATGGAGCCTCTGAAGGCCCTGGCTCAGTGTTGCCCGCCCACCTAGCCACACAGGTGTGGGCAGTTGTGAATACATGGCTCTTTGTGTTTGTTGATTGACTCTGACAGCTGGGAGGAGGGGAGCAACCCCCATCAGAGGCTGGCAGATCCCAGACCCACCTAAAACACCTGCTCCTCCCTGTCCCTCTGCAGTTTGAGGCTAGGTCAAGGTACACTTTTACCCCAGACCACATCAGTGGATCAGATCCCAAAGGCTGCCCGCAATCTGGCAGACTTCAGAAACCTAAGTGGGTCCAGGCCCTATCTGAACTTGTAGGTCAAGGGCAGGTGGAGGATGAGATTTCCTCCCCTGCAGGAGTTTGATGCTGCAGGAAGTATCTGCTCCTTCTCTAGAACAGCCTGCCAGGGAGGAGGCGGGCTCCATTCCAGGCCTGGCGCAGTGGTGGGAGCCTCAGGTAGTTCCTGGATGGGGCGGGGTGTTGAGGGGGTGGGCCAGCAGTGTGGTTCCATGCCCAATCCCACCACAGCAGCACTGTGACAGAGGGAACCTCAGGAACCCAGGCCAGCGCAGGGCATCCAATAGGAATGTCAAAATTCACCTGGGTCTGAGGAGATGGGCCCTGGGTCGGTGGCTTTCATGGTCCCTGAGCCACACATACACCACTACCCAGATTCACAGGCTCCCTGGGGACCATACTGTGTCCAGCAGAGGTGGCTCTCAGTCTGGCTCCAGGAAGACACCTTCTCTGCCCCATGCCACAGGGCTCATGGGGTGACCTTAAAGTCCCCTGCCCAGATGTGCCAAGCACAGCACACTGCTCTCCCAGCCTGCATTTTCCCGTCACCTGCCCACCACCCACAGCATGACACAGGTGCCGTCCGTCACTATCTTCCCCACGCTATGGGCAGTGTGGATTTGCAGACAGGGCTCCTCCAAGGAAGCGCATCCTAGGCCCGGCCCTGGGAGATGCCCCAGGCCTTCCGCTCCCCTGGAGCATCCCGCAGTCCCAAATGAAGGCAGACTGCAGGTTCCAAGGCCTGGACAGGTCCTCCAGGCCAGGGCTGAGGTTGGGCTCTGAACCTAGCTGGCTGGGAGAACTTGGACAGGTCGTTCTGCTGGTGGCCCTCATTCCTAGTCCCAGCTTTGCTGTGGGATGTGTAATTCTACTGGTGCTTAGAGAGTAGGCCCAGGGAGCTGGAGCTGGGTGGGAAGGGACAGGAAGGGACAGGAAGGTCAAGACCAGAGGCCAGGTGTGAATGCAAATGGCCCATATATAAGTCAAGCAGGTTAAAGCCTTCTCTTAGACAAGGTCTAGTCACACCCAGATGCCCCAAGCGTGGCCATGGCTTGACTCCTGGGCACCTTCAAAGGTGGGTAGTGGCCTGGGAGGCTGAAGGGGCACAGTGACAGAGCTGGCAGGGAACAGGGCCTAACGGGAAGCTAGCCCTCCCTCCCGAGAGTCCAGAGCCCTGTGCCTGCTCAGTGAAGCACAGCACTCTGTCCCTCTGTCACTTGTGTCCAGGGTCATCTGTAGACTGTTAGCATGTCATCCCCCCAGGCCCGGAGAGGAATGCCTTTCAGTCTGGGGCTGATGTGACACAGATCCACAAGGAGCTGGCTGCTGCTCCCTCCCCAGGAACCCCTGTGGATCCCCAAAGGGCTTGGAGGCCAGGCTCACAGGCTCTTCCTTGCAGGGTGGGAGGAAGCCAGTCTAGGCCCCCACCTCCGTACCTCCAAGGATGCCCTGCAGGGTGATAACAGCATGGGGGAAGGGTGACTGTCCCCAAGGCTGTCACAGGCAGGCAGCTGGGCCACTGGGACCCTGGGGAGACCCAGATGTTGTCTCTTTCAGCTCACTGCTTCCCAGAGTGGGAGACTGGGGAGGCCACGAGAGAGGCCCCTCCCCGCCACAGAGCAGTTGGGAGGAGTGGGCCATCTGTTCCCTGCCGCGGGCTGCCGGCAGACTGGGCCAGGGAAGGGTTTTCCAGCACTGGCAGGCAGGGGTGCTTTCTGGCCAGAAGCGGACTTCAGAGAGTTCTGGTGGGAGGCTGAGTGGAAGGAAGAGGAGCTGGGCTCAGACCTCCAAGCAGAGAGTGAGCCTCTGTTGAACCCTGTGAATTTGGGGAGAAACAGAGGCCTGGAAGGGAGGGTCCATTCTGAGGCAGCTGGGGAGGGAGGTTGCACCCCCAGCCTGTAGGAGGCATCCAAGATGTGCCAGCCCTGGACTTGCCTGGGAGCTTCCTTCTTTTCTTTGGCATGGAAAATTGAACTCAAGGATGCTTAACCACTGAGCCATCTCCCCAGTCCGTTTTTATTTTTTATTTTGAGACAAGTTCTCACTAAATTGCTTAGGGCCTTGCTAAATTGCTGATATTGACTTTGAACATGGGATCCTCCTGCCTCAGCCTCCTGAGCTGCTGGGATTACAGGCATGCACCACCAAGGCCTTTCAGACCCTGGGCAGGGAGAGGTCCCCACCAACTGTCCCCTTCCCCCCAGTACACCTCAATTCCTGCCTCTGTACCTGCAGATAATTCCCAATCTGTCTCCAGTGAGGAAGCAGAGGTAAGGAACCTGTCAGCCAGGTTCCTGTTGCCTCCACCCTCCCTGTCAGGGACACTGAACTCCACCATTAACCTCCATGTTGGCTCTTGCCAGTCAACACTGAAGCCACCAAGCACCAGAGCCCACCTGCCTCCCTGCTCTCTTTTTTCAGTCACTCTGGAAGGACATGTCCAAGCCACCATCCCCACTTCCTCTTGCCCTCCTCATTGTCAGCCTGCGCTGTCCGGCAGGTGCTCGGTCTGTGGCTCCGCAGCAGGGCTGCTTCTCTGTGCTTCGAGTTCCCGCTCCCTGCTCCCAGGGGTGCCCATTTCCCAATCCACTTGGGCACCCAGCTGCACTGCAGTGCCCTCTGTCCACCTGGGTCTTGGTGCTGGCGTTCTGAGTGGCAGAGGGTGGTACAGTTGTGCACAAGGGCTCTGGCCCCAGACACCTGGGTTTCGAGACTCCTGGCTACGCACCAGCTAGGTGGCCTTGGGCAAGCTCTTCATCCCTCGTGTCTTGACGTCCTTAGGCACGCGGATGTAACATTGAAGTGACCTCTCAGGGCCTGCGACGATTTGGAAGCACTGGATAGGGCAACTGCTGGTCACAAAGGAGCCAGAGGGCCATCTGCCCAGCAGGCCCTGGCTCTGAGCTCTCAGTGAGGACAAAAGTCAGAGAACCGAGGCTGCGTGCTGCCCACCACTGCAGAGGGCTCCAGGCACTAGGCCTAACTTTGGGATCCAGTGTTTTGAGGCCAGCACACGTAAAGCACATTACTCTTCCAGAGGGACATGCTTTGAGGGGCTCAGATCCCTCCAGCTCCAGCCCCCTATGCTGGGCATCTCCACCCAGAACCCTGGGGCCTAACGGGTGGGGGTTGGCAACAGATGTGTTAACTCCTGGCATGGTTCCTGGAAGGGGTGCTTCATCACCATGCAAACCCAGGGCCCTGGGACTCACAGCCTCTCCCGAGGCCTCCAAGCTACGCACCCCTCCCCCCACGCATCCCCCACCGCTCCTCTGACTGAAAGGGACAGAGGGCTCCCCCAGGTGGCCAAACGAGCTACGGCTGGAAGCTGGGAGTCCTGCAGAGACTTGCTGCAAACATCTGGCCCTCAGCCCCATAAATACATCTGCTTGGTTAGACCAGGTGTTCTGTTTTGGGATTTGGAAAATCTGGTCCCCTGGGTGAGCATTTGTGCTGGCAGGAAACAAGCCAAGAGGGTTGTCCAGCAGTTGTAAAGTATTCTTAGCAGGCTGGGGGACTGTGGGCAGCCCTTCTAAATGCTGCAGGACCTGGTCTAACAAGCTGTTATGTGTCATGGGTCACAGGACCCAGAGACATGGGGACAGGAAGCACAGCACAGAGGCCCAGCTAGGAGTCAAAAACACCATGAACACCGTGGTGGACTGTGTGCCTTCTACTGCGTCATTTACCGTTCACAGCTCAGGAGGCAGCACTCGTACACCCCCATTTAGCAGACGAGGAAACTGAGGCTCAGACGAGTTAAGTCCCTGGTGTGAAATCAGAACACTAGGGGAAGGCTGAACTTGAACTCAGACATACCCGACTTCTCACACGCAAATAGACACAGGATTCCTCCTTACTGCAGGCACGCACAGGGCAGGCGCTCAGTCAATCCCAGTGACTCAGGAGGCCAAGGCAGGAGGATCCCCAGTTCAAGGCCAGACTTGGCAACTTAGCAAGGCCCTCAGCAACTTAGAGAGACCCTGTCTCAAAATAAAACATGGATAAGGTCAGGGGTTTCACACTCAGTTCCAGGGGGAGCAAAATAAGCAGGTGCTTAGCAGAAGCAGGTGGAATGAGTGCAGGCCAGTCAGACCTGCAGTGAACACACACCTGGGAGGAACGTGTGCAAGAAGACCGAGAGGGCTGGGGCATTAGGGCTTCGACACCTCAGACACCTACACACCATGGAGTGCACGACTATCCGGAAAGTTCCTGTGACAGGCTGCTCACCCTCGGCTTCCTGGCAGGCTGAGTCCCAGAATTCTCAGACCCAGGTTCTGGGTTCCTGGTGACAGTCACATAGGAGCAGGGGACAGATCTGTGAATGTGGGCTGGAATACATCCCCCCACACACATACACACTCACTCACTCTACCCCTGCACACATCTTCCAGATGTAAAACCTACTGCCACTGTCTGTTCTGTACAAACACCGTTGAACACCTGGCCTCCTGAGTGCACAGTCAGCCCACACACACATACACACACCCGTCACGAAGAGGATCTCAAGACAGAGGGGAAAGGAAGGTGGAACTGGCTGAGGAGCTGAAAATCCCTGCTGCCCCATATTCATGTGGCACCTACGCCCTGGGACCAACTCCCTGGGTTGCAGACTGTCCTTGGGTGGTGGCCGCCAGCCCTCCCAGTCCCTGAGGCCCTTCTTTGGCCCTCCCACTTTGAAGGTTGGCCAAGGCCTGGAATGCCCATGATGACCGCCAGGGGGCGTGTGAGCATTGTCAATTCCTTTGCCTGCCTGGCCTCCCACAGACCTCATTCATTCATCTCTAATTGTGTTTTTAAGCACCCATTTTGTGCCAGGTGCTAAGACAGAGAAGAAAGGTGGGGAAGGAAAGGGGGTAAGGTTAGGGGCACGGAAGAGGTATGTGCCTACAGTTTAGAGGGGCTGGAGGGTAATTGGTGGGGGGTGCTGGAGCCACTCGGTCAAAAGTAACAGCCAGAACGGACTGAGTACCAGTTGTGTCTAAGATGTTCTAGATTTCTGGTGTGCATTAACTAATTTAGTCACTGACGGTATGAACCAGATAATCTAGAAGATCTTCCATTATTCTATTGTAGTTATTAGAGTAAGGCAGACGGGAGTTACACCTCAGGTTGTCATACGATTGTGCAGGACAGTATGGGTTATATGCTAAGCACCCAGAGCACTGCCCAGTTTTTATCAGCATCCCCAATTTACAGATAGGGAAACAGGCACAATTAGCAAGGAGTACGATTTAATCATGAGCAAGCTGGTTGGGGGGGGCTTACCCAGGTACCAGGTCTTGTGAGAAGAGTAGGGTGGGCAGTTCTCTGAGAATTTTAGCAGAACAGCACCAAAATCGAGCATTTCACACTGGCTGCAGGGTGGGCCATCCTGGTGGCAGAGGGACTAGTCAGCTAAAGCCATCACCTGGGTCCAGCAGTGATCAGGGACTTGAGAAACCTTAGGGAGGCAACACGGAGGGTCTTGGGGTCAGTTTCTGCCAGTTTGGGAGTGGAAAGAGGCAGAAGCAGAGGGTGGGGGCATGTTAGTGAAGTATGTGGGCTCCAGACCTGCCCCTAGCCCTGTCCAGAGAGAGGCTCCATGCCCCAGGGCTGAAGATACAGGAAAAGCTACCCCCAATTCCTATGCCCATGTTTTGAAACAGGGTAGTCTTGGAATGATGAGGACTGAGAACCCCAAAGTCTGGCTCCCTTCTATCCAGGGCCTTGGGGCTCAGAGTCCCAGCAGGACAGGCATTATACCGGCTCTCATGGCACCTGGCACCCTTGCCCATGGGTTTGTCCCACAGACCCACCCACCCTTGGGGGCTGCCAGTCCCCACTTCTGGGCAGTGATAAATAAATACCCTCTCCCTCAGGAAAACACATGTGGAACATGCGGAAGCTTTACTCTCCTCCACAGTATCCCGCTCAATCCCTCACAGCGACCTGAGAGGCTTCCATTATCTGCTTCCCAGTAGCAGGAGCCACATGGCAGGCAAGGGATTGTCCATCCCCCACCCCGGCACACAACTACAGAGCTCCTGCCAAGACCAGCGCTCTTCCAGGATTTTTCTGCAAACCTTGGGCTCTTCCTTTCCTGCCCGACCTCACCACCTGCACCATGGGGCCCTTGGTGGCCATCTGGGGAGATGGCGGCATCTGTCTCCCTAGGATCCCTGTGCAGGGCTGGGGGTAAGGTTGCACCAGGACGTGGGGCTGAACCTGGGCCCAGCTTTGGGCCCCACCGGAGTGGAGGGGAGGCGGGAACCGTAGGTGGGGCCCTGGGCCTCCTGAAAGGTGGGGGCTGGGTGGGACGTGCCCGGGCAGACAGTGGGGACAAAGAGGGCGCCTGCACACCTGGCGGCCCGCAGCCCGCGCCCGCCAGCCCAGATTCAAAGTGGAGCTGAGGCTACGATTGGTGGCCCGGCCTGGAGCTCCGCCCCTTCTCACCTCCCGGGCCGCTGGGATAGAGCGTGGAGTTGAGAAGGCCTCACTTCAGTAGTGGTTAAGCACCCGGCCGTGTGGCCTGGCCGGAAAGGAGCCCGGCTAACTCCTTCTCGTGTCCCCAAACCTTGCTGGGACTCTGCCAGGCGGCTGACCCTCCGAGTTGCCAGGCTCCGGCCATCCAGTCACTCTCCCCTGGGTAGACCGTCGGCCGAGGCCTCCCCCACCTGGGGCGACCTCTCGAGTGTCCCCTACGCTCGGACCCTTTCCCAGTCCAGCCACCCCCCAGGACAGCTTCCGGGGCCCCAGTGACTTTCCACGTGGGCGCCCAGGCCCTCCTGCCCGTCGAGCCTCCCCACGACAGGGCGGCCCGCCGCACAGCTGGGAGGGAACTCGGGGGAGCTGGGGCGCAGGACGCGGGATCCGCGGAGTGGAGGGCGGGCGCAGAGGGCGGCGCGGGCGGGTGGGGACGCAACCGCGGGCTCGGGTTTCGGCCGCCAGGGGCGGGCGCGAGGGCCCAGAGGCTGCGGCCAATCGGGCCCGGCCGGGACTCCGCACCGGTCGCCAATCACGGCCGGTCGGCCCGCCCCCGCCCCCGCGCCCTTTGTTCCTGCTGGCCCCCGGGGGCCGCGGCTGTCCCTGAGCCGTGTGCGCTTTCACTGCTGGCCCTCGCCGTCCTGGCCGAGGTCTTTCGCGTGTGCAGGGCCGCCGGGACTTTGCGGGCACCGCCGCCAGGCACGGTTTGTTCGTGGCCTTGCACACTCGTGTGCCCGCAGCTGCCGCTAAAGCCCCCAGAAGAGGACTCTGGAGAGTCCGAACTTTGACCTTGGGCCCGGGTCCAGGGGAGCGCACCGGGAGCTGGGCAGTGGTCCAGCCAGCCCCCACCTTTCCTTCCTGGCCGCGGGCTGCCTCGCTCTCACGCCTCCTTTGCTAGGCTGCCACCCCTTCCAGGTCCACCCGCCTAGTGAGTGCGAGCTGGCATTTGGGGTGTACCCTCTGAGATCCCCTGAGTGGCAAGGGCCCTCTTCCAGCACTTTCTGGCAGGAGCCCCTGAAGGATCCCAGCGCCTGGCAAGGCAGGCCCTCCACGCGCTTCCTGGGCACACGGAGCCTCCAGGCCCAGGCTTGATTCGGCTGGAGACCTAGTGCAGGCGCGCTTGCAGCCCGGATCTGCAGCTTTGCAGTTTCTCATCTGTGAAATGGGAGCACTTACAGTTCTGGTGTCAGGTGTTTTTATTTATTTTTTTCAGGGCTAAGGACCGAACTCAGGGCCTTGCGCATGCTAGGCAAGCGCTCTGCCACTGAGCCAAATCCTCAACCCCAATGGGTCAGGGTTTTTTTGGTTTTTTTGTTTTTGTTTTTTGTTTTTAGAGAGAAGGACAGAGAGAGAGAGAATCAATTTTTATTGAGTTTTTCACATGGCCTTCGTTGCTCAGACATTTAGTTGTGTAAGTGGGTGCTGGGGTTTGAACTGGTGTCCTTCTGCATGCCAGGCAAGCGCGGTAACCACTGAGCCACCGCTCTAGCCCAAGTCAGGTGTTTTTAAAGAACAGAGTGACTGGTAAGGAGCATGGCACCCACACAGGCCTAGCTGGGCACGCCAGGAACTTGCCCTCTGAGAGCCCAGCCCCTCCCCAGTTTCCTGATTGGTGGACACTTCATTTGCGCTTTCTCCCCCTCCTCAGAGTGAGCCTTTGACCTCTGAGCTTCTTCTCAGGACTCTACCTTCAGTCCCCTTATTCCCTCCACTCTCTGGGAGCTCATTAACCCTCTGACTGCCCTGCGTGTCCCACTTCTCCCTTGGAGACTCCCCTGATGTCCTTCAAACACCCCACCTGCCCAGCTGTTTCTGTGAAGGAATGGCCATTGTCTGACCCAGAGACCTGTATGTCATCTTGGGGCCGTGGTCGCCATGCTCTGTGACTGGTCTGGCTGCTCCCCCCATCTGGTTCTCCTGATTGGCCTCCCTGCTCCCTGCCTCCACTGTCCAGAGGGCCCACTGCTGGAAGGCTGTCTCCTCCCGTGGCCCTCAGCATCCAGGCTCAGCTCCTGGTGTGACTGACAGGGCCCTGCTTGTTTTCCCGCCTCAACCACAGGCACACAGAATTATTTCAGTTGGGGGCTTTGAGGGAGGCTAGGAGGCTAGGGAGTGGGTCCATATGCCCAGGACCCCCTAACAGAAGCGGTTCTAGTGCTGGGCACTTGGAGGAGCAGCTGAGGCTGCAGACAGCCCTAGAAACGCCCTCAGAGGGAGGCCTGGCTCTGTGCTTGGCCACTTTGTGACTTTCTCTTGGTTACTCATCCTCTCTGGTTCTCATGGTGTCCCAGATGGTTTTAATATTGCAACTGGAGGAAAACGTAGGGCCAGAAATGGGCAGGGTCTGCCTCCTCTCCTGGGGATTCCCCAGGGCCTCAGCTTCTAAATCACCTGGGGAAGGAAAGGGGCAGGGCCTGAGATGGAGGAGCCAGTTGGGAGGCACTGGGGGAGGGGAGGGGCTGGGCGGGAGGGGAGGTGCACAAAAGAGACCAGCTGCTGTTTGCACACAAACCCCAAGTTAATAATAATGAGTGGAGGGGCAGGGGCTGCTGGGAAATGGCTTGGCAGGATCTGCCAGGATGGTGCCCCTCCCTTTGCCACCCCCTCTCAGACCCTTTCCCAGAGAGTAAATCTGCCCCCAGGGAAGCAGCAAGGGAGGGCAAGGGGGCTAGTCTGAGTGCTCTGGCTCCTTAGCCCCAGCAGCACCCACCCTGAGCTCAGCCTCAAAGTCCACAGGAAGGGCCCAAGGTCCCCCAAGGAGCCCGAAGCAGGCCCAGGTCCATCTCTCAGCTCCTGGCCAGACTTAAGCTACTTGGAGAGGGCCTGAGGAAGAGGGAGCCTCCTGAGAAAGAGGTCCCTCTCCAGAAGAAAAGGACTGCAGGGAGGCCAGTAGGCTCCTGCCAGCACCTAGGACTCCAGTAATGCCAGGAGGGCTGCCTGGTGGTGCACTAGACAGGATGCGGACAATAAACAAACCGAAGAAGACCAGCTGGGGACCCAGGGTGTCAGGAGTGGGATCCCACTGCCATTTGCTCTCCCCACAGCGATTAGGGTTCCCCTGCTGTGGCTCCTGGGCCCTGTTCTGTGCCAGTGTCTCCTGACCCGCGGGGTCTGGCTGGCCTGTTGGCATCACCCTTGAGTGCCCACAGCCGGCTCCTGCCACGTGGGCTGTGGGTGCAGCTGACAGCCCTGCGTGTACACAAGCGCGTGCTCCCACTGCTGCATGTGCCAGCCTAGCTACCAGGAGGGGCTGGCAGCTCTGTGTGCTCCCCACCCCGCTGTCCCCAAGCTCCCTGCCAACACCTGCTCCAGGAGAGGGGCAGCCTAGTGTGGGGACCTGAGAGCAGAGGCAAGGCTGAGGGAACTCACACAAGGCTAGGGCCTCAGGGTTATGTGGCCCATCCCAGAGAGGCCAGGGATGAGCTTGGTGAGAAAACCCCAAGGGGTGGCCCAGGAGGCCTGGGCAGGACACAGCAGGACACTGGCATGGTTCCTGTGGCTGTCCTTATTAGCCGTTTGCCCCTCCCTCTCAAGGCTAGAATGCAGGGGGTGGGCAGAGATGGAGGGGTCCAGGGATGTCCAGGGGCATAGACTTGGAGGGGCAACGAGGGGTCAGGGGTCAGCGGCACATGAAAAGGCTTGAATGGGCAGCCTGTCCTGGAGTCAGTTGGAGCCATGAAGATGCTGTCAAGGAGCAATTGATGGACAAAGCAGCAGAATGACCACAGCCTTGGTGCAGTGACAGGAGGCGAGGGACTCTGGAGGCAGGGATCAGTGGCCCTAGGGTACAGGCAATACCAGGGCCCTGGAGCCACACAGGCTGGGCTCCAACCCCGACACTCTTGGCCAAGTGCACACACATTTTATTGAGCTGTAATGAGCATGTGCGTGGGGAGGCTCTCCCTGGGCTTGATTTCACATGCAGGGGACTTCAGGGACACTGGGCCCTGAAGATGGTGAGTGCCCACTGAGACCCCGAGGCTGGTGCTGAGGGTGCCAGCTTGGTGCCACCCAGTGAGGGGACCAGGCTGGCAGGGGCCCAAGGCCTTTCCCCTCCCACCCTCCCCGCCACAGAGGAGGCATTGATGGCACAGAGGTTCCCAGTGGCTGCTGCAGCTGGTGTGGCATGGGCACCGCCAGGCTTTGGGAGGGGGAGTCAGGGGGACCCTATAGCCCCCAGGCCACCTTTGGGCAGACTTCAGGATCCAGGTGAGTGCTTCCTGTCACTGCTCTGGCCATCCTGTGCAGCAGGTAGAGGTGCCCAAGTGAGCAACACATACTTCTGATAGGAAAACCATGGGCCTCCTTCCCAGGGTGTGAGCTGTAGACAAGAGGGTCCCTGTCTACCCTCAGTAGACCTCCACCCTGCCCAGACTTCATTGTCACAGAATGAGGACATCTGTGCCAGGCCCACCTCTCGGCCTGGCTTCCCACACTGAATCCCCAGGAACCCCAGGGCTCCACCCCCTCTCAAGATTCTCTGCTACCCATGCCCTGGGCCCTGTGGCCCCCACTTCCTCACTCAGCTCCACCTGCCTGGTAAGCGTCAGCTCCAGCTCTTGGTCTCCACTGAGCTTTGCAGGATTGCTCCAGGCCACTTTAAGACCCCCCAGGCCACCCCCTGAACTTTCCAGTTACCTCCAGTGTTGTTATCATCTGAATTGTCGTGCTAGGTTATGACTGCTCACATGCGAAGCTCCTTAGCGGGTGGAATACAGCTCAATATTTTCCTCCCTTTCTCCCAATAGGCACTGATCAAACATGAGAGTGGACTGTGGACAGTTCTGCCTCTAGCAGTCTCCCTCTGGCTTCCACTGGGCTGTCCACCAACGCAGGCTCAGGTAACGAGGCCTCGCAATTCCCGAGCAAGCCCTGGAAGCTCCAATCACGCCCCACGGGGCTGAGCGGGATCAGGGGACAGATGTGTGCTTGGATGCCCACGCTCATACACATGCACACCCACACGAACACACACAGAAACACATGCACGTAACACAGGAACACCTAGACTAGCACAGATGCAGTCATGCACATGTAAACACACCTGCGTGCTTGGGCACACACGTGTACAGGCAAACCGAAGCAGATGTGCACACGCAAACACATGCACACATACGCACACATAAGCTGCAACACCCCAGATACTGGCATCCCTGGACACATCTGCAGACACCAACCAACTCACGCGCATACACGCATTCACAAGTACACATGCACAGTAGCCCACACAGGTGCCCACCAGTGCAGCCAGACCTTATGTGCTGGAGGGTGCTGGAGGTGGAAGGGCTGATGGAGTCGATGGCTGCCATCTCTTCCCTCAAGGAGCCCCCGGGCCAGCAGAGGGCGCCCGAGGCTCCTTTCCACCCGCTGGGCCACTGTGAGGCAGGACAGCACGTGGTCGCCACCTGCCTGCCCAAGCCAGGTTCCCTTTGTTCCCTAGGTCCCAGGATGAGACGACCAGGTCTGGGGACCGCCCTGATGCAGAGTCCTGGAAGCTGTGCTCCGTTGAACTGGTCTCAGCCTGGAAGATGAGCATGGTGTCCCAGGCCGCAATGAGAAGATCCAGGCTCCAGGCAGGTGCCCAACACCAGGACAGCATGCACAAGGATGCAGTACAACCCCCACCACTGCCCCTCCCCTCAGGACTGTGCCGCCCCAGGGCCCTGCAAGCCCCCACCTTTCACAAACCTGCAGCCCAAGGTCAGATTGGGGAACTTGCCTGTCCAGTTCCTCATTGTCCTTCAAAGAGCTTGTTAAAGTGCCATGCCTGGGAGGGGCTCCTCCCAACACTGAAATGGGGAGAGATAACCCCAAAGACAATCCTCCCTGCTCACCAGGGCCCAGCTCTTCTGAACACACGTGGCTGCTGATGCCAGCCGGGACTCCCGAGGTGACGAAAGGCAGTTGTTCAAGGGACTGAGACTTTGGGCCTCAGTTTTCTCATCTGTAAATGGGCATCCCTGACAACCCTCTCTCTCTCTCTCTCTTGTTTTTTTTTTTTTTTAAGAGAGAGGGGGATGGTGAGGGAGAGAAGGAATCAGCTTTAAATAATTTTTCATGTGACTTTCTTTGCTCCAACACCGTGTTGTGTACGTGGTGCTGGGGTTTGAACCCGCATCCTTGCACCTGCCAGGCAAGTGCTGTAACCGCTGAGCCACCTCTCCAGCCCTTGACAGCCTTCTCTTGCAGGTGGCCTTGGCAGCAACCGAGGCAAGGCGTATGGAGCCCTGGTTGGGGTCCCCTGTGAGTGGAAATTGGCTGCTGTCCTTGGCGTGAAGTGCTGAGCCCGTCTCTGGATGAGGGTTTGGGACAGAGTTTGGACCCCAGCAGAGACTGGGGCAGTGTGTGGCCACTAGACTCTGGTATGTGAGGGGGTGGGGAGGGCAGCTGAGGATGCCACACCTGTGACATCAGCCTCAGAAAGATCCTGGCCAGACACCGACCTTGTTTTCCAACTGATTTGTTTCTCTGGGACCTGAGTTTCTATTCCTGGTAGGCCAAGCTCTCAACCCTGCCTTGGCAGATTACAGTTCCTCCTCCTTCAACGGGAGAATAGGCTGCCCCTCCCCATTCACCAGCACCCCGCACCCTCTTCCCAGCTGCCCCCCATAATTAGGCCCTTAGCAGTTCAGACCTGGGTGCAGCACCCTCTCTCTCTTCCTCCAGTGAAGTCAGACCAAGACTGAGGGTCTGCCCTGCCTCAGGTGCTTCTGCCCCTCCCAAGGGCAGGGGTGGGTCCGCCCACCTCCCCACACAGGCGGCTTGCTCAGTGGTCCCTGTGCCTGGGGCTCCAGGCGGTGGCTGCTGGCTGCTCTCACCATTACAGCCCCGCCTTACTCCAAGTGAATTAGCTGGTCCTCAGAGAGCGGGTGCTGAGGCCTGCAGGCTTCTGGGCCTGGCCAGTGATTCATCCACCACCAGCTCACCCCTGCCAGAGGCCAGTGGCATCCCTGCCCCCAGCCCACCGGCTTGGCAGGCAGCCGGGCAGCAGGAGTCTGGTGCCCAGAATGGCCCTGGCTGCCAGTCCACCTGTCCCAGCATCTGATTAATCAGGCCACTGCCTCCACCGGCCATGCCCTCCCTCATGAAGGGCTGATCATGCTTGGCCTCTGCCTGGCCCACCCTGCCAGGCTCCCTCTCCTGCTCACCTTGTCCCCTGGCATCTTGAGTGGCTCAAGGGAAGCCCCTTGTCCTCCTCCCGTCTGGCTGTGTCTTCCTGCCCCCCTGTGCTGGAGCCCTGGGAACCACTAACTGGTCTTAATGAGGAGCAGAGCTGCTAGGGCAGAGCGGGCTGGGCTTATCTCCTGGGGTCTGGCCCTTGCCCACCTCCAGCACGGCTGAGGGAGGCAACCCCTGTCTACACCACATGCGTCCTTAGGAACCTGTTACTCTCCTGTGCACGTGGCCTCCTCCTCTCATTTACTCCACAGGAGTCAGGTTTTCCGTAAGAATGAGTGTGGTATGTGTGGTATGAGCTGGCATGTGTAAGGACCCGGGTTCAAACCCCAGCACCACGTACACAACTAAGCAGAGGAAAAACAAAACCAGATGAAAAAATGAATAAAAATGGACTCTCTCTTAAAAAAAAAGGGGGGGGGGAATGAGTGAAGGAACGAACGAGTGTCTTTCTCCCGTAGCAACGTGGCTTTTCTTCAATTCCTGTGGCTCACACTGTGCGTCTCTCTGGTCAAAAGCTGTCCTACTTCAGCCACACAGTGTAAAACACCCAGATGCCGAGGCTGGAAGACCTGAATTCTAAACCCCGGCCCTTGTCCTTGAGCTCTTGTCTCTGAGCCACAAGGTCTTCCTGGTCACCGTAGATCCCCTCCCCCAGGGTGTTCATCTTGTCAGGAAACACAGGATGCAGAGCTACCACCCCATGACGATGGCGGCCTGGGTTTCTGGGGTCTCCTTACACATATGCGTGCCATTTCCCCTGTACTGTTCTGCGATCCTGGACGTGTTGCTCTCTAATTGGTCTCAAATGGCTTCGTCCTGATAAACAGCATCTGCAGAGCGGTTTACGGTCTGCATAGTGCTTCTTCCCCCTCTGGTCCCACCTTTGCCAAAAGAAACAGGCTCAGAGACATTCGCCATTTCTCTAAGACCACACAGCACAAAGGAGCTCACCGGTCCCCAGCCTGTGGGCCATGCTGGTCCACTGTGTTCCCAGGTCCAGGCAGGGACTTCCCAGGAGGCAAGGAGGCAATGGGGAGGGGGCAGCTCTCACTCATCACAGGCTGGGCTCCTAAAGAGCAGGCTTGCCAGCGAGGACCAGGTGGGTGCGTGAGTGTGTGCTCTCAGGGATGTGCAGGGGTCTGGGCTGGGGCCAGGTGACCTCTGGGGGCAATTAGAGAGGGACTGTGCCTGACTGCTGAGCAGGGATGTGGGACTAGTCAGCTCCACAATCCCTTTCTGTTTGGAGCATAGGTGACTCAGAATCTTCTAGGAAAGCACTGGACCTAACAAAATGCTGCCGCTGGACCCGAGGTATCAGCCGCCTGACTGATCTGCGGGTTTTGCTGCTTTTTGTCGATGGTAAAAGTGGGGGATGAAGACAGCAAAGCTAGGGGAGGGAGGAGGCGGGAGGGCTCTGCACCAAGGGTCCAGGACACCCTGGCCTGGAAACCTCAGGGAAGGGAGCGTGGAGGAGAGGCCAGCCGGGCACTGCAGGGAGGACACCTCCTCTGGGAAGGCCCCAGGGCCCCAGCAGAGTGTGCTTTGCTGTGTCCTCCATTCCCCCTGCAGTGTTCATCTGCACACAGTATGGCCCTTCCTTCCCATGCCTGCCTCCCTACTGGGCGGTGAGCAGGACTGGGAGCTTGTGTGTGCGCGCGCGCGAGCACAGTTTGGAAAGTTAAAAAAAAAAAAAAAAGGAAGAGCCAGGAGACATGGCTGGGGCTATAGTCACAATTACATGAATTTTTTTTTTTTCAGTTCCAATGATTGATTCCAGGGGCCCTTGACCACTGAGCCACATCCCCAGCTCTTTTTATTATTTTATTTTGAGCCAGAATCTCACTAAGTTGATCAGGACCTTGGTAGATTGCTGAAGCTGGCTCTGAACTCACAATCCTCCTGCCTTATCCTCCAGAGTTGCTGAATCCCCAGCTACTTGTGAGGCAGGGATAGGATGATCACTTGAGCCCAGGAGTTTGAGGCCAGCCTGGGCAACATAGTGAGACCTGTCTCAATAGATAAATAAATAGTGCTGGAGCGGTGGCTCAATGGTTATGGCACTTGCCTGGCATGCATGGGATGTGGGTTCGAACCCCAGCACCAAAATAAAATTGATTCCGTCTTTCTCTCATTGCCCCTCTCTCTTAAAAAAAAAAAAAAAATATATATATATATATATAGAGAGAGAGAGAGAGTGTATATAGGGAGAATGAGCCAACACCCCCGCACCTGTAGGCCCCACCTTGTGCACCAGCAGCCCGGGACGGGAAAGGGTGCTTGAGTGACTGTCCACATCACAGACCCATGCAGGCCACACAGGCATGAACACATCTGGCCACCGACGTGGAATTCCTGGTCACGGTTGTACTGACAGTTACGTGCACGCCAGGGTGGGGGACTAGGCACCGGCTCCAGAGAACAGAGGAGAGGCCGCCAAGGTGGGGAGCGGCCCCATGTGCTGCCCTATGCCTGGCTGTCCTGGCTTCCAGGACCACACCAGGTCTGTCCCTGCAGTCCAGCTGCCACCTGTGCTTTGTGCTTCTGTCTGGGCGGCAAGGCGGGCTCCCACAGTTGAGGGAGCTTGGTCAGGGCTGGGCCCCACTCCGTCTCCAGGGATTCGGGCTGTCCTTTCCCAGCCTTTCTGCCAGCTCAGCCCTGGCTCCTGGGTGACTTTCCCACAGGCTTGGCTGCCTGTGCACAGATAAGGATGGGCGTCTGCGAGGGTCAGCAGGGTGAGGCCTGCGTGCACACACGCACACACCACATACTCTGGCTGCTCCTGGGCTGTGCAGCCCTGGAGAGTCTGTTTCTGGTGGGAGTTTTCAGAGCTCAGGGGGTCAACGTGTTCAGCAGAATGGGACCTGGGAGGTCCTGGCCTGATAACATCAAGATAACTGAGGGTCCCTGGGAAGCGGACCCATGGGCAGGACCAGAGGCTTCAGGGCAGAGCTGGGTGACCTCAGAGTTAATAGCACCAATCACATGGCCACAGCTTCTTGAAAAGCAGCAGTCCTGAGCTTTAAATGGCAAGAAGGGATGTTACCACTAAGCTATAAATTCTGTGCTGCTTTGTCACTGAGACGTGACATTTCCTGAAAAGCTCAAATGCCCCTTCTATTCTGCCAAGCAGTTTGGCTGTCTCCCACCCTGCCCTCCCTGCTGTGGCTATAGCCCACCAGGCACGCAGCTCAGGTGCCCAGCTCAACACAAAGGCTGCAGGCCTCAGAGGGCAGGTGAGCTCTAAAAGGGTCCCTACCCCTTCTGCACTTCTAGGAGGGGGGTTGCGGGGTATGCAGTGGGCTCTTCCCAACCTGCCTTGGGTTCTCTGAGGGGCCAGCCTGGGCCATGCAATATGTAGGTTCATGGGCCCGGGATGGGGCCAGGGAGGCTGTCAGGTGCCCAGAAGCTCCTGTGGCTTACTCCTGACAACACAGGGGCCACAATTTGTTAGGTCTGGGCAGTATGCTGGTATTCTGGGGTCATTCCAGCTATCATTCAGGAGAAAGCCAAACCTGAATTATTTGGTTTGAATGCCATGGACGGAGGGACATGAAGAGGACAGCTAATCTTTCACTCATCCTTAAGTAATGAACTTTACAATCTCATAGAAAGTCCCCCCAAAGGGCAAAAAAATGATAGCAGCAAAATTGGGGTTGGAGGTCAGTGGTAGAGAGCTTGCTCAGCACACACAAGGCCCTGGGTTCAATGCCCAGCACAAAGGAAAAAGAAAAAAGGAGAGAGAGAGAAAGAAAGAGAGAAAGGAAGGATAATAGAAGGGATGGAGAGAGTGCAGGAAGGAAGGGGCAGAATGGCCAGGCTGGGCCCAGGTGGGGGTGCTGAGAAGGGCAGCCAGTTACAGAGCCAGGGCAGGGGCAAAGCTAGGCTGGTGCTGGGCAGCTGGGAGACTTGCAATAACCACGTCTCCTCCCCCATCAGTGCCCTCTGGCTCTGTAAAATGGGACACCTCTCTTGATTGGTGTGAGGCTTAAATGATACAACCTGTGAGAAAGTGCTTTGGACACAAAGGGCTCTAGTGTTGTCAACTAATGACTACTGTCATTAATTTAGGCCTAGGTTCTAAAGTTTATAGAAATACCTAAAGGGTTAGGGCATCTTGGGGCACACCTATAATCCCAGCAACTTGGAAGGCTGAGGCAGGAGGATTGCAAGTTTGAGGCCAGCCTCAGCAATTTAGTGAGACCTTGGCAACTCCTTAAGACCCTGTCTCAAATGAAAAATTATAACCAGGTGCAGTGGCTCATGCCTGTAATTCTACTGATTCTGCAGGCTGAGGCAGGAGGATGCAGTTTCAAAGCCAGCCTCAGCAATTTAGCAAGGCCCTAAGCAACTTAGTGAGACCCTGTCTCTAAATAAAAAATAACAAGTGGGGCTGGAGCAGTGGCTCAGCGGTTTCGGCGCTTGCCTGGCAAGCACGAGGACCCGGGTTCAAACCCCAGCACCACGTACACAACTAAGTGTTGAGGCAATGAAGACCATGTGAAAAACTAAATAAAGTTGTTTCTCTCTTTCTCTGTCTCTCTCACTGTCCCTGTCTCTTAAAAAAAAAAAAAAACAAAAAAAAACACAAGGGCTGGGGATGTGGCTCAGTGGTTAAGCACTGCTGGATTGAATTCCTGGTGCCAAAAAACAAAACAGAAACAAAACAGTAACCCTACAGGAAAACAGGGCAGAAAAATCACTGAAGAAGCGGGGCTGAGGAAGACAGGCTAGGAAGCAGAAGGATGTCAGGGGCGGGGAGTCTGCCAACCTGTGGCACCTGGACGTGTAACTCAAGGCTAAGCTGGTGGTCGAGACAGAGCAAACAGCTACAATAAAACGTGGAGGGTCTACCAGGGAAGGTAAGAGGCCAGCTCAGTGGTGGAGCATTTGCCTACGAAGGCCCTGGGCTCCAGCCCCAGTGCCAAACACACAAACAGAAAAGAAACAGGAGGACAGGTGGTGCAGAAGCCCCTCTCCCGGTTACAAGAAGTGGCTGTGATTATCCAGAGGCTGCTGATTCTTCCTCACTTTCACCTCCTAAGGTTCCTGGTCCCATTGACAGGTGGAGGTGAGAACTTGCCCGCAGCTCCGGGCTGCAGAGACGGGGTGGGGAGCAGTCTGGTGGGCTCTCACCTCAACACAGGAGGGGGCCCTTGGAGTGTCCTCTCCACCAAGCCACACTGCCCTGCTGAGGCCCAAGAGGAATCTGCCCTGTGGACGCCCTGAAAGGGACAGGGAGCAGTGCTGAGCTTATTCCTCTGGACCCACGGCCCAGGAGCAAGGCCACAGGAAACGTGAGCTCCGAGTGTCAGAGGCAGACACTACCCAGGTTCTGCTGATGCTGTGAAAAGTCCCTGGGAGGATTAGTTTGTTTTTTGGGGGGCACACCAGGAATTGAACCCTTGAACCCAGGAGAGGGGGCCACTCAATCACTGAGCCTTAGCTCACCCCCCCGCTTTTTTTTTTTAAGAGAGAAGGACAGTGAGAGAGAGAAGCAATTTTATTTAGTTTTTCATGTGGCTTTCATTGCTTGGAGACTTCGTTGTGTACGTGTTGCTGGGGTTCATACTCATGACCTCATGCATGCCAGGAAAGCGCCGTAACCGCCAAGCCACTGCTCCAGCCCCAGCCCTTTTTACTTTGTACTTTGAGACAGGGTCTCCCTAAGTTGCTTAGGGCCTTACCAAGTTGCGGAGGCTGGCTTTGAACTTGTGATCCTCCTGCCTCAGCCTCCCAAGCTTTTGGGATTGCAGGCATGGCCACCACACCTGCTGGGCTTTAGTTTTCAGCAGGCTAACATTCTTAGGTTTTGGTGAGCCTTGGATAACAGTCGCAAAGCGTAGTTGCCCTAGATCACCAGGTCCCACCAGGAAAGCCTTCTGTTGCCGAAGTCAGCCATCTGGAAGCCTCCTGCCCCTGCCTCCTGAGAGGCATCTGCTGGGGGTGGGGTAAGGGCCTTGACGTGAAGCTGAAGCTCCTTAGCATCTATCGACAGAGATGCCCCAAATCCTGTGTGACATGTGAAGGAGTACGAGGGACAGTTGCTTATGTGATACCTCCCAACACACCAAGAGCTGCAGGGGGCATGGAGCTCTGGAGCCAGGCTGTATGGGTTCAAATCCCAGCTCTGCCACTTACCAATTGTGTGCCTCAGTTTCCCGCTGGAAGGCAGGGATTAAGATAAGCCTGCCAGGACCAAAAGGAATCAATGTGTGTCTGGAGCCCAGAAGGGCCTGGCTCAGAGTTCAGGCAGTGAATGGCAGCCGCCATTTTGCTGGCGGCCTTGACTACCTGCCATTCGGTGCTCTAGGGTTGCAGCTGGGGCAGGACTTGGGGGTCCACCGAGTAGCCATGTGGAAGATCCTTGTTTGGAGCTGCTTGGACTCATCCCCTGTTCGCTCCCTTCTCATCTGGCTCAAGTTCCAGGGGCTGGTCAATCGTCACTGAACCGGGAAGTGCCCCGGGCCACTCAGGCCTGCTCTGCAGAGTTTTCAGAGCTGGTCAGCCAGGGCCCCAGGCCCTCAGGAGGATGCGGGGTGTGAGGCATGGGTGGTCAGGGCCTCCGGGACTCTGTTCCTGACCACAAGTCATGTTGCTGGTCACCTCGGTCAAGTCCAGCTCCCATTCTGGCCCCAAACTCTCCCTCCCTTCCTCTCCAACAGCAGGGCTGTTCAGGGGGTACACCTTCGGAAGTGTGGTTATTCTTTTCTTCTTTTATGGTGCTGGCGTGACACAGGTCTCAATAGCCTGGTAGGTTCCCAGATGATGGAAACCAGGCAGTGAAGATAAAGAAGATGCTAGAACCAGTGTGAATGAAGCCTAAGAGTGGGTCCTCCCATTCCCACTACCTGGCCCAGGATGGAGGCACAGGGAGGAAGGAGAGGCTGGGATAGAGGAGAAAGAGCACAGAGAACCCCCACTCTTGCAGGTGTCAATTTGCAAAGAAGCTGAAAGCTTTACCCCAAAGCTGAGAGTCCTGGTGAAGGATTTTTTTCTTTTCTTTTTTTAAAAAGAG
This sequence comes from Aplodontia rufa, assembly GCA_004027875.1. Classification (NCBI taxonomy): domain Eukaryota; kingdom Metazoa; phylum Chordata; class Mammalia; order Rodentia; family Aplodontiidae; genus Aplodontia; species Aplodontia rufa. The sequence continues at coordinate 38,304 of PVKS010013679.1, forward strand.
AGAGGGGGGAGAGTGAGAAAGAGAGAGAATCAATTTTATTTATTTTTTCATCTGGCCTTTGTTTCTCCAACACTAGTTGTGCACGTGGTCCTGGGGTTTGAACCTGGGTCCTCATGCATGCCAGGCAAGCGCCCCAACCACTGAGCCACTGCTTCAGCTCCCAAAGGATGCTTCTTAACTCCCATCTTGCACTGCTCTGAGAGCTTTCATTTCATGTAAGTCTATTTATTTATTTTTATGGTACTGGGGATTGAACCCAGAGCCTCATGCAAGCACTCTACCATCACTGAGCTATAACCCCAAACCCCTTTTATTTAAAATTTTGAGATAGGGTCTGGAGCAATGGCTCAGTGGTAGAGAGTTTGCCTGGCATATGTGGATACCCAGGTTTGAACCCCAGCATCACATACACAACTGAGTGTCGGAGAAACAAAATCCAGATGAAAAAAATTAAATTGATTCTCTCTCTTTCCCTCTTTTTTATTTTTTTAAAGAGAAGAAGAGAGTGAAAGAGAGGGAGAATCAATTTTATTTATATTTTCATCTGGCCTTTGTTTCTCCGACACTTCCTTGTCTACGTGGTGCTGGGATTTAAACCTGGGTCCTCACACAGGCTGGGCAAGCACTCTAAACACTAAACTACTGCTCCAGGCCCCTCTCTCTTTAAAAAAAACATATTTATTTTTTTAAAATAGGGTCTCACTGGGGCTGGAGCAGTGGCTCAGTGGTTACAGGTGCTTGCTTGGCATGTGCGAGGACGGGGGTTTGAACCACAGCACCACGTACACAGCAAGTGTTGGAGCAAGGAAGACCAGATGAAAAACTAGATAAAATTGATTATCTCTCTCACTGACCCTTTCTCTCTTAAAAAAATAAAATAAATAAAAAATACATAGAGTCTCATTAAGTTGCCCAGGCTGGCCTCAGATCTGTGATCCTCCTGCCTCAGTCTCCCAAGTTGCTAGGATTACATATGTGCACCACTGCTCTTGGCCAGAGACTGTGTAACAGGAAGTGACTGATACTTCAGTGTCTAAAAAGGTCTTGGACATGGGCTTTGTGCCCCATAGCACTGTGGCCCTGTGAGCAGGCCAGGTCATAGTGGAGACAACCATGCTCTTCTCTTCCTGGGATCTTGGTCATACTCTTCTCTCTGCTCAGCAAAGTGGGAATTTTGCGACCTTGCCAGCAGCCACAAGCACGGGTGGCAGGTGGCAGTGGTAGGTGGCATCTGCTCAGTGCTATTGAGGTGACCCTCTCACAGCATCTTAACAGGAAGCAAGTGCCACAGCCAGGAGACAGGTGCTCCAAGGAGCCATGAAAGGCCACACTTTGAGATATGGCCACCAGTTGGCAGGGCCCAGGTGGACTCTGTGCTTGAGGAAAGCCCAGGCGGCTTGGCTCAGGTGTGTGAGCACCAACTACCTCTGGGACCTCACATGTGTGTGGAGTTCACCCTTCCAAAAAAGGTGCTGGCCGGGCCTTCCCTTCCCTGGCGAGGCTTCAGTGCCTGGGTGAGGCCAAAGCTCTTTTGAGATTCTCCTAGAATCATCCAAGTCAGCACTTCACTCTCTCTCCCAGTGGGATTCTCAGAATATCTTTCGAAAGGTTTTTTGAAAGGAGCCTGAGAAATAAGCTCCTGTGTTCCAGAAAGGCCTGCTTCCTCCACCTGGATCTAGAGACAAGCAGATCTTCACACTGCGACCTGATTGACGATCCTGATCCATGCAGGGCAGCTGAGAGACCTCTGCAGAGGGGAGGGGAGGTCCCCAAGCCTGCAGCACCCAGCTTGCTCTGGGATGTCCCCAAACCCCTCAGTTCCTCTCTGCCATGTGCACACCAAATGCTCCCTTGTCCTCCAGCTCTGTCACCCTGGGTTCTCATGACAAAGAGAAGCACAGCTGCAGTGGAAGGCTGATTTTGGATTAAGGACCACAAGGACCCTTAGCAGTGGTGGTTACAGATTTCTTCAGAAATGCCATTCTTCCCAGGGTGTAAATAAGGACTGGGCTCCTGCGACCAACATGTCCTGGTTTGCCCAGGAGATTTCTGGTTGTGTAGAGAGCTCTGCATCCTGCAAATCTCTCAGTTCTAGGAAAACAGGGACCATGGGTCACTTGGTAGGACAGTGAGCAAATCCTGGCTGGCTGCAGGTCCTTCCTGTGCCCTGGCCTTCACCCCTACACCTTCTCTCCCCAAACAAGGTGGCAGAGCTTCTTGCTAGGGGTGAGGGAGAAGTACAAAAGAGACTAAGGGAGGAGGGAGAAGGCTCCAGGTGTCAAAGAGCCCCCGCCCTCAATGTCCAGTCCACCTGAGCTGGGGCTGCTGGGCTGCATGGGCACACAGACCCTTAGGTGGGGCCTCCTCAGAGCTCTCGATCCTTCTGGGCTTCCTTTGGGGCTGTGGGACTGAAAGGGAAGGTGGGGAAATGCTCAGGTAAATGCCTCCCCACGCGGTGCCCTGAGGGTAACCCACCCCTCCCGGCCTCTGAGGCGGTTGCCCAGGTGTGTGCAGGCTCACGTGCTCCCAGCACCTTCCTTGCTGCCATGAGGCTGGGCCTGCCCACTCACAACCACAACCAGAGCTTAAGCAAAACACCCACGGGCTCAGCTATGCAAATAGGTGCACACACAGGAGGGGTGCAGGGAAGAGGGCCAGGAAATGGCGCAGGCAGACAAGGGCTGCTGGAGACGTGGAAGCGGTACAGGGAGTCCACCTCAGGGTGCTGTGCCCTGCACACTCACCTGCCCTCGGCTCCTTACCTTGCTGGGTTAATCTCACGCCCGTCCTCCACAGGCCTTGGCACCATTTTGGGGGCAGGCATCAAATGTCAAGAGACATTCCCCACCTTCTCACTGCCAGGCAGGATCCTCTGGGCGGCCAGACCTGTGTGGGTACCAGGAGCCAGGCCTCTGGCCCAGATCCCTGGGAGTCCGGGCAGGCCTGGGCATGCTGCGGGAGGAGCAGCCATGTGTGTGGGGGGTGGCTCTGCTTACACAATCCCGGCCGGGCTTGCAAGGCGGGAGGGTTGAAAGGCGCCTGGCAGCTCCCCAGGCCCTGACACCCAGGTGAGGAAACCACTGCCTGAAACTCCTGGGCTTCTGAAGGGCGGGAAGGTAAGAGTTTTTGAGGCCTCCTCTGTGGCTGCCTCCCAGTCTGTATCCTTCCTCTGAGGCAGGGGGGCTGCTACGCTTGCTTGTCAGGCCCCGAATCGCAGGCTTGCAGAAACTCAGCCAGGACAGTGCCCTCACTTGCACTGAACATGGGAAGACTGCTGAAGTCACTGTTCCTCTGTCCAGTCTTTCACACACCATGAACCTAACCCACTTAGGTACTGACCAGCAGCTGGAAGAGGGAGTCCTGAGGACACTAGTTTCCCTGGGTGCCATCTTTCGCCGGAAGCTATCTTCAGTTCTTTCTGAATATTAACTCATGCAGTTACCACAATAACTCTGCAAGGTAGGAACTAACTTCATTTCCAGTTCTTGGAGGTGAGGAGACAGCTGGCCCGATTTTACACAGCTAGCAGGTGGCAGGGCTGGGATTTGAACACCTAGGCAGCTTTAACTCCCCAAAATGCATGGTCTGATCTTCTGGGAGTCAAGCAGAATTGAGATGACCAACTAGTAATGCATTGGAACTGGTTTAAGAGAAGGCCTGCCTACAACCTAAGTGTCTACAGGACCAGGTAGACAGTGTGAGCTAGAGGGCAGGGAGAGGCCTGGGGGCTGACTAGAGAGTATGCGGACACCCCAAATGTCTCCCTGAAAAGCCCTAAAATCAAACTTGCCTGGGGTTATTTGGGGCCCCTGGCTTAGAGCAGCTGTAACCTAAGTGCAGGGGACCTTGGGCTGTGAACAGACCCTGAGCAGGAAAGACAGTCCACCGAGGCCCTCTGGAGCACATGAGCTTCTGGGGAGGGGAAGGGGCGATGCTAAGGGCAGATCATGGGAGCACCTGACCTCCTCCTGTGTAAGCTGCTTCATGATGGAAGTGACAAGGCACAGGAAGAACAAGCCACGGAGAAACAGCCAGAGGCAGAGTGGCCTGTGGCTGGAGCAAGCATGCTCGCCACAGCCTCAGTGTCTCCAGCAGCTGCCACTGTCAGGTATCATATTCCTGTGGCCTGCAGGTCCATCGAGGGATCTTCTGCTCCAAGGCTGCTCTAACAATGCAGGCTCCTCCATGCTAGGATTTTAGGCCCTGAGTCATTTGATAGCTAAAAGTCTTTTGCTATAAATTCCTGGGTTTGCTTTTTTTCTTGTTGGGGGGGGGTTTGAACCCAGGGGTGCTTGATCACTGAGCCAAATTGCCAGCCCATTATATATATATTTTTTATTCTGAGACAAGGCCTTGCTAGTTTGCTGAGGCTGGCTTTGAACTTCCATCCTCCTGCCTCAGCTTCCCCAGCAGCTGGGATTACAGGTCTATGCCCCTGTGCCTGTGTGTGCCTGGCCATCTTTTTTTTTTTTTTTTTTTTTTAAGAAAGAATCCATTTCATTTAGTTTTTCATTGCTCCAACACTTCTTTGTACATGTAGTGCTGGGGTTTGAACCGGTGTCCTCGTGCATGCCAGGCAAGCTTCCTAACTGCTGAGCCATGGCACTAGCCCCACCCTTGGTCTGCCTTTTTGACTTGTTAAAAGGAGGGTGACATCATATTGATTTTCAATTGGTTTTGATGTACAAAAAAAATCAACTTTATATGGCTCAACCCTGTAACTTCCAGTGTTACACCCAGCTTATAAGAATAAATAGAGGGGCTGGAGCAGTGGCCCAGCGGTTAAAGTGCTTGCCGGGTATGTGCAAGGTCGTGAGTTCGAATCCTAGTATCATGTAGTATCATGACAATAAAGTGTCAGAGCAAAGCAAGTCACATCAAAAACTAAATAAAATTGATTCTATTTCTCTCTCACTGTCCCTCTCTCTTAAAAAAAGTAGAAATGCTTGAAGCATGAGACTTCTCACCCATGAACACAGCAGGGGCTGGGTGAGGGATTTCATTAATGGAAGTGGCGGTTCTGGAGCCAGTGAGCCTTCCTCACCCATTTCTAGCAATGCCAGCTGCAGTGGGAACATGGTCAGGCAAAGCAGTTCTGTGAGGAAAATTCACATTCACCCAGCTCCTTCAGGGTGTTTGCGCCCCCCACCCACCAAAGGCCAGGATCCAGAAGTCAAGCTTGCCCTGTTTTCCGCTGCGGACACAGGCGACTGCCCAAGGCCACCCTCCAGAATGGGAAGAAGACGGCCGCTAAGAGGAGGCGGTGGCCAAGCTCTCATCGCATCCGGGTTTTGTGGACAGACACAATTCCTTGGGGGGTGGCTGGGGCTTGAAGGATGCGCGGCAGGCAGCAGGCACTCTGCTCCCCGTTTCTGGTGACACATAATCCCTCCACCTCCCTAGAGAACCGCGTACAGTAGGGGGTCCCTCCTCCCCTTCTGGGAAGGCTGAGCGCGGCCCAGGGTGCGTGTGGGGCGAACAAAGAGTCGGGAAGGGTAGTCCTCGGGGACACCATTGTGAGAGCCCCGAGGTCGACGCGCGCCCGACCGGGGGAGTGTCCACCTCCACGCACTGGGAAACGCGGCTGGAGACCCCTCCGCGGCGCAACCGCGATGGGGGGCGACGGCCCGGCCGCGGGAGCGGGTAGGGTGGCCCTGCCCTGTCCTGCACCTGCTGCCCCACGACTCTTCAGTCCAAGGGACAAGGAAAAGACGCCGGGAAAGCCCAGCAGGCCCGCGGCCAGGCTGGCACATGTGCTCCGGGATGCGGGCCTGGCGCGTGCGGGCGGGGGAACAGCGAGGAGGCCCAGCCGGGCGGCGCCCCAGCCTCGCGCGCCTCCTTCCCCAGGGAGGCGCGCGATAAGCTCTGCAAAGGGGTCCTCGCGGTGGAAATGAGCCAGGTCGACCATGACCTAAGGAAACCGAGAAGGGCAACACAATCTCTTTTCTCGCCTCGACTTCAAGTGCCGCTGGACTTGGCTTCAGTCCGCCTGCCACGATCCCAAACTCCGGGTTTTCCCCATTCCCAGATCGGTGGCCCCAGGAGACAGACGGCTGGAACTGCCAATGACAGGACGCAAAGCGTCAACTTTGTGTTCGCCCGCCACTCTCAGCCAGTGTGCTTTAGCTTCTCCAAAGTCCCGCCTTCCGTGTCGGGCGCCCCCTTCTGGCAACACACTGACGGAGCCTGTCTGTCGCCATCTTGTGTGTGGCATAGGTATTTTTCTGGAATCTCTTTGCACCTACTCTAGTCTTTGCTCCCACACAGTAAATTTCTTACTTCGACAGCCAAGTGTGGTGGCGATGAAAAGAGTGTAGCCTACGGTTTTCCGCCCGCCCGCGTGGGTCAGATCGCCACGTCACGCCACGCTTTCCGAGGCCAACGCCATCTTGAGTGTGGCATCTTCATGGTTCTCTGGGCTCCGCATGTTTCCTTAAATGATTCCCCAAATTTGAAGCCCACAAGGACTAACCCAAGTGGCTGAAGGGGCTATTATTTACCCCCAACAGCAGCCCATTTCTCATTTGCCCATCGAAACCCCCAAAGTGGGATGGGAGGGGTACACTCGGTGGCCGGGTATAATCCTGGAAGGAGGCTGCCCCAAGGCAGTCGCGACGGTGGTGACCGCTCGGGGCAGAGGTTGGCCACAGCCCTGGAGTCCAGCGCCCGCCGTGTGGTGCGTGGCTCGCAGGCTGTCTCGCTCGAGGGCAAGAGCATGCACCGGACATCCAGTCCCCGAGCGTGCGTGCTTGCAATGGTGCCCGCTCGTCGGCTTGCTCCGGCGGCGGACTCCGGGACTTGGGATGGGCGACCGGGCTACTTTCTTGCACACTCTGGGAGCCTGGTCCTGGGCTGCTGGGGAAGGGCGTGGGAAAAGGACGGTGGCCCAGGTGTGCGGACTCGGCCTCGCAATATCATTACTCGTCGTGGGATTACGTCCGTTTGCACTGGCACAATGCTTCATCGACGGTGTTAGGCGCAGGGCCGGGCAACTCCGCGGGCGCTCGCTGGGCACCGCCCGGGGCGAGCGCGGCCCAGCAAACAGCTCCCCTCCATCCCCTCCCCCTCGCTGGCAGCCGTCGTGCGCCCGCCACCTCCTCCAACTCCCTCCTCCTCCTTCGGAGCAGTCGCGAGGAGGGGGAGGGGGGATTGGGCGGGCAGCTTTGCCGCGCTTTGGCTTTCTGCGTCAGCAGCCCGAGCAAAACAGCGGCGGGAGCGCGCTCCCCGGGCGTGCCCGCGCACCCCTCCCCCGCGATCTAGGCAAGGCCGAGACCCAACAAGCCCAGACCCTGAATGACAGTGCGACCCGCGACTGCGCAGCGAGGGCCGAGCCGAGGCACTGCCGCTTTAAGCACGCTTGCCCATTGTTCGGAATCGAGCCAATGACTGAACGCCCGCTCCCTGCGGTCAACCAATAGCGTCCGGGCAAGGGCGGCCGAGCGCCGCCCACTAATCTATATTAAAGGTTCTGGCGCCGCGTGAGTCCCCCACTGGCTGCTCTGAAAAGCCATCTTTGCATTGTTCCCGGGTCCAGCTTCCCCGCTCGCCGCAACCTCCTCCGCCGCGCGTCTCCTCCTCCGCCGCGGACTCCGGCAGCTCTATCGCCAGAGTCCCTGAACTCTAGCTTTCTTTTTAACCCGCTGCATCGGATCACCGGCGTGCCCCACCATGTCAGACGCGGCCGTGGACACCAGCTCCGAGATCACCACCAAGGTAAGGCTGGACGCCGCCCGTCCCCTCGGGGTCCGCGCGCCGCCGCCCGTGCGGTGTTGCCCGGAGCCCGTGGTTGCTCGCTCTAGCGGGGAGCCCGCTGGCAGCGCGGAGCCCCTAGGCAGCCTACTCTTTGTGTGCGGGGGAGGGGGCGGGAAGCGCCGCGGGCAGACGTGCTGCCCGCGGGGAGCGGGCCGGGCGCCCTGGGGCCGGGATCCGAGGCCGAGGAGCTCCGACGAGGCCGACCCGCAGCCCTTGAAACTTGTTCGCGCGACCGGCGGCGGGAGGAGAGGGGCCGGGCTGGGGTCGTCAGCCCGCCCGGCTTACGGAAATAACTTTGAAACTCGAGCGCGTTGGGAATCGGAAGTGCTGGGCGCGTGTGCGGGTTGGCTGCGGGAAGTGTGGCGAACGCCCGGCGGCCGCGCTGCTCTTTGTTCCGCGCCGGGTCGCCGGGTCTCGCGCCCTGCGCTGGGCAGGCGGTGGTGGTTCTTGCGGAGTGAGCGGTAGTGAAGGCGCAGGACGACGGGCGGCCGGCCGCGACGTCGGTGTCTCGGCGGAGGTGTTAAAGAGTCTCCGCTTGGGCTCGCGGGGAGAGCGCCGGGAGCGGCAGCCCAGCCTCGGCAATTGAGCGGTGCCGGCCTCGGCGGAGGAGGCGAGCCCACGCGCTGGAGGAGGAAGCGGAAAGTGAACCGGCGGGCGACGGTGGGCGCCCCCCGCGGCTGCCTGGGAGCACCGTGTGCGCGGCTGGCAGGGAAACGCGGGCGAGCGCTGCGGCTCCCCGGCGGTGGCGCCGATCCCGAGCGAGGGAGCTCCGGGGCGCTTAGGCGGGCTCGCTGTCCTGGATTCGGGGGTGCTGCGCAGCAGCTGCGGCTGGGCTGCTGCGCGCTGTCGCTCGCACTGCCCGCCCAGGGGAGCGTCCCCGCCCTCGGCAGGCGCACGGCGTTTCAAGAGGGACTGTTTCTTTTTAACCTTTTGGCCTTAGCGCCCCTCGAACCCCTGCGGGAATTGGCGCGAGTCACCTTGGCCTCTCCTTAACCCATGTGCCCCTGGCGTCATCTCAGGCTCTCCCAGGAGCGAGTCCCCTGGCGGAACGCAGTTCAAACTAGGCTCTCGGGAGGGGGCTCTCGCCAGCCCCCCCGGATGCGGCCGGGTTTGGGGGATGCCCCACCAGCGGCCCTTGGCGTTCGCTTTCCTCTCTGGTGAATTCCCGCGAGGGCTTCCAGTATCCCCGGGGAGCGCCCCCTCGACGGTATCAACGAAATAGCCCCGCAGACGTCGGGGCGGCCTCCCGCGGGACTTTGCCCGCCAAATAGACGGAGGCAGGCGCATTCAGCCTGCAGGAGTGGCCGCAGGGGGCGTCGAGAGGAGAGGCCGGCAGACTGGCCTGCGACTCGCGCTCGGCAGGGCGACTTGCCCGCGGGCTGCGAGTCTCCTGGGCTCCGGGGGTACTTGGCTACCCTGGGCCACGTGCTCTGTGCGCGCGGTGCGTGCTGAGGCCCGCGCGCGTAGTTCGCCGGGGCGGGGGCTGTGCGCCTGCGCACCGCGACCTCCCCGCCCCCCACCGCTCCCCGGGGCTTCGGCCGCCAGGGGGCGGGAGCGGGCGACTCTGGTCTACGGAGGCCGGCCGCCGGCCGGAACTTAAGGACTGACAGGTGCCCCGGGGGCCTTTCGGTGGACACTCCCGCGGCAGCTTGGCTCCCTGTGTCTGGGCTACTGGTTGCTTGTCAGCGTTGGTGGCCGAACGGGCCCCTCCGGGGGAGAAAGTTAGGAAGCGTCCGAAGTGGCTCTGCCCTTGGATCCCTGGCCAAGTCCCACCGAAGGTGCGGTCCCACTGACACCGAGTCGTCGCGTGGGCGGCGGGAGGCTGGCAGGTGGGTGTTCGCCAGCCGGGATGGAGGCGGGCAGGGCCCGGCCATAGGCGCGCCGCCCTTCCAGGCAACGGATTGCGCGGTCTCCTGGGACAGTTGTAGGCTGTCCTTTCTTGCGACTGGCTGGCGTTCTTTCAAAACACGGCACCTTCCAGGACCTAGGCTCCCTCGGACTCGGTGTTCAGCCTCCCGGTGCCTTCCCAGGCTGGTGCGCCCAGCGCCAGCGCAGGGCAGGCCCCTCCCTTTGTCGCCGTATTTATTTATGGCACATAACCTGCTGCCTTCCAAGAAGGGCTGGGGGGGCGGAGCTTCCGCTGGTTGGAAACCAGTGACGGCTCTAGCCCGTCCTCCCGGCCCGACCCGACGGGTTTAGGACTTAATGCCACATGGCTTCATAACTGAGAAGCACGAGGGGGTAGTGGGAACTTCCACGTTGGACTCTATTAGTGTGTCTGGGAGTAGAAATGTGATGGATAAACTAGTCCCAGGCATACTGATTGACCCTTCATATCTGGATCTCAGCCCCTTTACCAGTAGTGGGTTACTCAAAAGACTAATTGGTTCCCTCTTCCATTTTGAAGGACTTAAAGGAGAAGAAGGAAGTTGTGGAGGAGGCAGAGAATGGAAGAGACGCCCCTGCTAATGGGAATGCTGTGAGTGTCCACCTGGCCCTGACCCCTGACGTTACCTGCCCACATGTTTTTCTTATTCTAACTTTGGGCTTGGCCCAAGTTGGAAGGAGGCTAAGCACAGTAGCCATCAGGGTTTCCCATAGGCGTTTGGTTGAGGGTGTTGAGCAGGGTTCTGGATGGTTGGGCTGCTAAGCATTCTGCAGCCTCCAGAGGGGAGGGACTGCTTGGCAGGAGCCATGCTGCCCTCCAGCCTAGGGCGAGCTTGTTTCTGACAATGTTTTCTTGTTGGGCAGAATGAGGAAAATGGGGAGCAGGAGGCTGACAATGAGGTAGATGAAGAAGAGGAAGAGGGTGGTGAGGAAGAGGAGGAGGAGGAGGAAGGTGATGGTGAGTAGCCCTGTCTCCCAGTTTTTTCATCTATAGGTTTTTCCTTTTTCTGACCTTGTCTGCTGGCAAGCGGCGAGGTATTGGCTTCTGGAGGTGTGCTGTGATGTTGGGACAAATGGACCACAGGGGCAGGGTCTTGTTTCAGCCAGTGGCACACCCTGTTTGCCACCTCAAAGTGTCTTCTGCAGCTTTCAGAGCCCACCTTCACTGTTGGTGGGGCTGTGGGTGCAGCTGCGTGGGTAGGTTCCCTGATAATGGGAAAAGCAGAGTTGGAGGTCATGTGGTTTACCTGGCCCTTGTTCTCTCCAGGCGAGGAAGAGGATGGAGATGAAGATGAGGAGGCTGAGGCAGCTACGGGCAAACGGGCAGCTGAAGATGACGAGGTAGGTTCTGGCATGGGCCAGGGTGTGAGGTTCCTGAATCTGCTTCTGGCTAAACTTGACTTCCGGCACTAGAGCTGGAGAGAGGGATCCTGTTTGGTAGTTTGTGTGTTGGGGGGACCACATCTTAAAGCAGAAATGGAAAAGGACCAGGGTCAAATTCAAGTCTTGGAGGGCTTTGGAGCTGCCCATGGCTGGGCTGAGCTCTGATACTCTTTCTCTGCCCAGGATGACGATGTTGATACCAAGAAGCAGAAGACTGATGAGGATGACTAGACAGCAAAAAAGGAAAAGTTAACTAAAAAAAAAAAAAAGGCCACCGTGACCTATTCACCCTCCACTTCCCGTCTCAGAATCTAAACGTGGTCACCTTCGAGTAGAGAGGCCCGCCCGCCCGCCCACCGCGGGCAGTGCCACCCGCAGATGACACGCGCTCTCCACCACCCAACCAAAACCACAACGTGAATTTGCAAACAGGGGAGGAAAAAAAAGAACCAAAACTTCCAAGGCCCTGCTTTTTTTCTTAAAAGTACTTTAAAAAAGGAAAATTTGTTTGTATTTTTTATTTACATTTTATATTTTTGTACATATTGTTAGGGGTCAGCCATTTTTAATGATCTCGGATGACCAAACCAGCCTTTGGAGCGTTCTCTGTCCTACTTCTGACTTTACTTGTGGTGTGACCATGTTCATTATAATCTCAAAGGAGAAAAAAAACCTTGTAAAAAAAGCAAAAACAACAACAAAAAAACAATCTTATTCCGAGCATTCCAGTAACTTTTTTTGTGTATGTACTTTAGCTGTACTATAAGTAGTTGGTTTGTATGAGATGGTTAAAAAGGCCAAAGATAAAAAGGTTTCTTTTTTTTCCTTTTTTTGTCTATGAAGTTGCTGTTTATTTTTTTT
>PVKS010013680.1:0-50186 GCA_004027875.1 Aplodontia rufa
CCTGAAAGACCTTTATGTAAGAGAATGACAGGAAAAAAAAGGAATATATGTATTCTCATGAACACCTCCATCACTAAGCCAAACACCCCGCTGAAGACAGGGGATGTCTTAGATCTTTTCCTATTTGTCCCCAGGTACAGGCTAGACACACAATTGTGGTAGAATGATGGAGTGAAGAATAGGAAAATGTTGCACTGGGAAGAACTGATATGAATGGGCATTTTAAGAATTTTTAGGTAAAAGACATGAAAATACATAGAACAGGAAATTGATAACAGCCTATTAGCTACCCACATATACCAGATATATTTAATCCATGCATAATATATATACACATACACAAATACACATCAGGTATGTGTACAGTTTTATTCAGTTATTCAGATCGTTATTAAATTTAACTCCAATAGTCTATGTTTTTTCATCTGTTACTATTTCTTCTTCTTCTTTTTTTTTTTAAAGAGAGAGAGGGACAGCAGTGAAAGAGAGTACCAATTTTGATTTAGTTTTTCACATGTCTTTTCTTGCTCTGACACTTTGTTGCGTATGTGGTGCTGGGGTTTGAACTAGAGTCCTCATGCACGCCAGGCAAGCACCATAACTGCTGAGCCACCGCTCCAGCCCTACCATTTCTTCTTATTAGGTAAGGACCACAAGAAGTTCATGCCTTTTCCCATTTTGGAAAAGACAGACAAGTAACTTAAGGTTAGGAAAGGGAGTGATAGGAAGCCTTCGAACTATCTGTAAGAACAGAGGAAGGACATGAACACCAAGGAACATGCTATTCTCCTCAGTTAATGACAACTATCTGGGTACTCCTCAATGAGACACCATCCCTATCCTGGCTCTCCCTACCTGCCTACCTCTATCTACTATCTTCCTTAGTTTCTCCCTTGAACTCAGAATTTTCTCCTAGATTGACAATCTGACTGAATTCTAATTGAACCTATCTTCTGAGCAACTCTGCACTGGTAATACAGACTTCATATCTTCACACCATGAAAACACTCAACTCTTTCCTCCTGAACTTAGAAATTCTCAGTGAAGCAGCTCCCAGACAACTTGATTTCAGTAGGTCATAAATCTCCTAAACACCCAAAACCTTACATTGAGATGATACCCTTGGCATCTGGAATATACTTAAAAGCCTAGGGAAACTATATTTTCTTTACATGTTAGCCTAGCTTTTCAAGTGGTCTGGGGTTAGACATAACCTAGTACTGATTCCAAAAAGAGAATTTCAATAAAAGAATTAGTGAATGAACCATCTATGAAAAACTCCCTATTTTGCATGCCTCTAAGAACGTAACACACGTTACACAATTAGATTCTACTCTGAAAGTCCCCTTTTCCTTGAGACAGTCTTTCAAATGAAAACAGAATTATTAAAGTTGAGGAGGATATAAGAATCAGCTTGGGCTAGAGATTTGCTCTTTAATACTAATGCACACACAAAACCAATATATCGTTAGCATGGGACTAACACATCTGCTCTAATCCCTACTGCTCTTTTACCTACGTATCTCAACCTCATTAAAGAATAGATACAAACTAAAACATTACCACCAAACCTGTCCCGTGTAATTTCTATTACTACAATTGTCAGTGTACAGTTCTTTCAGCAAAATTAAAATTTGGGGCAGACCTATCTCCATCTTATACATTGTCCTTCAACTCAGTCTTCCATTGTACTGAATTTCAATGGCACAGAGCCAAAGGTAAAATAAATTCCTTTAAGTGTTCCCTGTTAACTGTCCAGACACATTTGCTATTTATTTCATCCAAATAATCATACACAATGGATAACATATCAATTAATCAATAGTTTTTTATACCTGCTGGGTTTTCAATAAAAGTTTCATATTCAGCCTGATAATAAAATACTAAGTACCAGCCAAATTTAAAGTCAACAGAATCCTTCAACCATGTACACTTTGATTCTGTGGATTTTTACCTGTTCTCTGACTTTAAAGTGTTGTAAATAATGTAATTGTTACTGAAGAGCAAAGAGCCAAAAGAAACCATTGCAGTATCAATTAAAATATTCAACATAATAAAACAGTGTCTTAAAATTTTATGTAAAAATTGTAGTATGAAGACACTCATGTAACGTAACTTTTGATGTCAAAATTATAAAACCACATCTTTAAGGAAAATCAGAATTTATCATTCATAATTGCTTTTAAAGATTAATGCTATAAAAAGGATCTTAAAGGAGAAGGAAAAAAAACCAGGGTAAGGTCAAGATCACAAAGCGATTAAAAAGATGGAACAGAACTTTCTTCTAAGCCATTAAACTCACTGATATTATACTGAACTACAGAGCACTTACCATTTTCCTGTGTCATTAGAGAATTTAGTAGGTTCACTGAATTGACTGATTTCTTTGTTAATCTATTTACATGGGTTAAGACCCTGAATGACATAAAACACAACCAAAATGTGCCAGACAGAGGGTGTAATGGAAGACTGAGTGATGTATGCCTTGGGGTACAGCCTACCCAATAAAAGTGCTTGGCCAGCAAAGAACCTGCTGGCAAAGATTTATTATCGAAACAAATACATTCTAAAAAACACAATAAAACTTGCAACATAAATGCAAACTAAGATAATTTTTGCCCTGTGTAGTTCAGTTATAATTAAAATTCTTTTCATGTTTCATTCAAGAATAGAACAATTTTTTTCAACAAGTAAAGTCAATGAGTATAGCAATATCAGTTGCTATTCATAATGTAGTTATTTGATTCATCAAAAGAAAACAAAATTTATATCACTTAGAAATCTTCAATGAATTTTAAAACCTATGTAAAGAGAAGGAAATATTTCTTGAACATGTATTATCAAGAGAAAAGGTAAAAATGAATCACTTAGAATGAGTTATAAGTATACACAATGCATGGGTATCAAATTAGCAAAATTAAGGTGAGACACAAAAAGATTTTAAATGTTATACCTCCAAGTTCTTTCACATTCAAGATGGCATTCTGGAATGGCACTGCCTTTATACTAAAACCTGAAATGTAAAAACAAAAACCACATAAGAATTAGCAAATATTAAAATACTTAAGATAATCTCAAACTGTTTGGGCATATTAAGATTTACCTTTCATAGATCATACAATTTCCAAAATAAGCTGACAACTTTATATTATTTTTTATAATTCTGGAAACTGTGCATTATGGCAAAAATGCTATTCCTTTTTCTTCAAAATATTGCCTTGTTCTTTAATTTAATCTTATGTCACTATGCAAACTCTTTATTAATTGTAAGAAAGACATTTGGAAGTATAGGGCAACTTCAAAGAAAATATTAGGTCTATAGCAGCTTTTGCATCTAAATCCTAAAATGAATGTCTTGCAGTTTTTTTTCCTCATATGTAACTCAGCAACCCTAGAGATTAAGGTGCTTAACATTTTATATCAGTGTTTTAAGGACATGGTTAATAATATGCATATTTTTCTTAAAAGTACAATCATAATTATTTGTATAAGGCAATCATTTTAGAATGCATGCAATAGAAAATATGTATTATATAAAAATATATTCAGAGCATATAGTTCTATGATTAACAATGTGTTTATGACTTAACTATTACCATTCAAGTTAGTCAAGTCAGTGGAAATATCAGAATGTGCATACACCCATACACATACACGTCCACATATGCACTGAATACTTCTGGAAGGAGCCATTAGTAATGGCTAGTTCAAGAGAACTGGGGATCTGACGGCCTTAAATACAAGGAGACTGTTTTACCAGGTACTTGTGTTTTTTTTAATTAAAAGGCCCACAAATCTTTAAAAGTTCATTTATCAGTAGTGTGTGAGCATTATTTAAGGCTTTAAACATTACTTAATTTGTATAATTACAAGAAATTATCAATAAAGAAATAATCCAAGTATATTGATAATTCCCAAGAAATTATCCGTAAAGAAGACCACACAAATGCTTCTCATTTAAAACAAGTTACATGGCTGGAAAGGTGAAAAGATACATAAAGTATGGTGTGGATAAGAACAATTCTTTCACGTGGATTTGCTTTGCTTTATAAAAAAGGTAATCAATACATGCCTTTTTAGTCTAGCATGTCCTTTGTACTCCTTGGTCACAAGTTGTCCCAGTATAATAAACTATCCATTGCCCTACATGAAGGGCAGTATCGTGTAATGGCTGAAGCAACAACTTTGGAATCAAACTGAACTAGGTATAAATTCTAGCTGTCACTTAAAAGATCTGTGAGTGTGGGCAGCCTACTTGCCTTGACGTTCTGGTCTGTAGAACAGGGATGACAGTATCTATTTCAGAGCATCATTATAAGATGAGACAATGTATGTACTGTGTTTATCACAGTGCCTAGTACACAATAAGCATATAGCATTTGTCTATTGGAGTTATGCTTTAAATGATGCTTAGCTGTTGATCATTTAATCATTAGGTATATATAATGCCTACTTGCCTGAATGTATTACAAACTCATAAGACAAAACTTTAGGTGATCATTTATTAATCAAGTACTGAAATAGAGATATAAAAGTTACCAGTGAATGAAAAGTACCTTTATTGTTTTAATGGAGGTGTCAATAACTGAAATTTCCTGCACAGAAAGTAAATATTCAGTGGGCCTTCTAAGAATCTTATAAAACATTTCCTTGAGGTCTGATGCAGATTGACGCAGTCAGAGCAGTATGAGGGCAATTTGTGCAGGGAGTCTCTGAATCTTAGTAAAGTGGCAGGAAGAATGAGAAGGCAGTCCCATGTGTCTTAAACACTGGCATGTACCTGGGCCTGCAGGAAAGCCTCTCCAGGTGTCTGGCCTCTGGGAAATTAAAGAAAGTCAGTGCCAATCACAATACTCCTGCTGGCACCAAAATTCCCCTGCAGGAGACTTGGATACTTGAGTGCATCAACCTACCTCACATGGATGCTATATGGATTAAAAGGCAATGATTGTGAAATCCTGCAAACAAAAAGCCCTCTGCAAATGCTAAACAGTCTATTAGTGGTTATGTTCAGGACAACTCAAGTATGGATTTTCCAAAAGTAGGACAGGTCCCAACTTTGGAAAAGAAAGTTACAGAGCGCACCAGCAATGTTTAATAGCTTGATTCTTAAAAGCTGACAAAATGCAGGCACTCTAAGGGAAGTAATTTTCTTCCAGTAATGTCCGCACCCATACAAAATACAATTTTGGAAATTTATTAATCCAATTGGCAGATTATGTTACTGTTATTGTCTTTAAATCCTTGTGGAGTCTTCATAATAAATTGACAAAAATGTCCTCAAATGTGCATACAAAGCAGAGTAACCTAGAAATATTATTTATAGGGATATAAATGTTTCTACAGAAACATTTATCTACACAGTCCTCCATGTTGTCTCCATATTATTTTTACAATGTAGTCATTAATTAATGTCTAGAGGAAAAAGTCTAGAAAATGAACTATTCAAGAAAACAATATTTTTCTATTTTAGTCATTCTCAGCATTTGCAAAGATTACACAAATAAAAATTTAATGCATCACATTGAATTTACCAGGAGGGCAACCGAGAAAGGCAACCAGCACACTGTGTTTTATTCCTGTACACTGGGTTGGATGAGGTTGGGGAGGGGGAATTAATATTTAGTAGAGATACAAAAGCCAAATCATCAAAATATCTTTCTCCAAATGATTCCTTTGGGGAATAAAAACATGGGCTCTAAAGCAAAGGCATCTGGGTTCAAATTCTGGCTCTACCTTTTATTAGCTGTTTCACCAAATTATTTCGTCAGTGAAGTCTTCTCTGGTGTCCTCGAACTAGGTTGATTTCTGAATCCATGTTCCTCCAACAGTCAGTACTTTTTCATAATTCTCACTGTTGTAACTACTCGAACTAGGTTGATTTCTGAATCCATGTTCCTCCAACAGTCAGTACTTTTGCATAATTCTCACTGTTTTAACTACATATCAGTTTGTCTGTCTTATGTATGTGTCCCACTGGACTAGACTGCCAGGATCCACAATGCAGAAGCAAAATACAGTGTATCCTATATGCTAGGCCAGTTCTTGACACCCCATAGAATCTAAATACTGTTCAAAGATTGATGCTAAGGATTTAAAGCTATTTGCTAACTTACCTCTTACAACAATTCCAAAGTTAAAGTCAGTACTACTGTTTCCAGAAGAAAGTGAAGCACACAGGGGTTAAGTATCCTATGAAAAGTACTAAGTGCTATATTCAAAACCTGAGCCCTATACCATCAAACCTCCAGCACATAACATCAAGTTGATAGATTCATAATACTTTGTTCAATTTTGAGCCTAACTACTGGTGGAGCTGACTTACTATCCATGTTCCAATTAAACCCAATAATTTACTTTCCTCTTTTTTATATAACTAATTGAACACGAGAAGTCCAAACAAGTATTCTCAGGTACACAAGAGACTGCTTTCTTATTAAGGAATAAAAATAATAGTCTGAGTTTGGAATATCCTTTTTTATAGATGTTATTAAAAATAGGAATGCAGGAACGGATGGATAATGTCCAACTGACTAAGCCATGATGGTGTTATCTCTTCCTTCTTCAAACAGTTGAGTGTCCTTGGATGAGTCACTGGGAGTTGGTGAGATGTGAAAAGATGCTGCCTAGAAGTGCTGGTCACAGTGCTCAGACTCACCAACCACATTTTTTTCTTACCTTGGCCTTAAACCCCTCATCTGCAAAATGAGTGGATTAGATTAGCTTTGCAAGGTTTCCTTTAAAATTTGGACTGCATTATTTATGGTAAGCAAGGAGGAGGAAATAACAGTAACCACTGAGTGGATCCTCAGTGGCCTCCAGTATTTGGCCGAAGCTCTCCAGGGTAGGTCTCCTCAGGCTCCATTCAAACAACTTGATGGCTGAAGCCGAAGTGACGCACTCATTTTTTCCTGGCCTATCTAAGCTACATTAGTAAGACTGAAACCTCCCCTAAGATTTAACCCCACAAATTTTAATAAATATATGACTTAGTAACTCTCTGAGGAAATGATAGTTTGCATAGCCTTTCAGTCTTTTGTTTTGCAATCCTTAAATCCAACAAAACCTGTGATGCAGGGGGAGATGGATTTGAGATTTTTTCATGCAGGAAAAGCATTCCTGGAATTGTAACAAAATTAGTTTTGGGAAGAAGGTTAGTCTATTTTTATTCATCATGTGGAACACATGAGTGTTTTACTTGGGCCTACACATCAAATCATCCTCCCCCTCCCTCAAGTCTACACACATATAAGATATTTGATGTATGCATCTGAAACTCCTGGTCACTCTAAGAATTGCTGAAGGGAAAGTGTCCATAGATCTGGCAGTCTTGACCTGGACCAAGAGCAACATTATGCCATGGCATAAATATTTATGATGTTTCACAAAAGGAAATTTAATCTACTAGCATTTATAAAACACCATCCTTCAGCAGATATCCAAATCTGACTTTCTAACTTGTTTCTCTTGTTAGCACATATGCAGCTAATACTAAAGTTATTTAAATACTTCATTCAAATTTTCATGAACTTTATCTTTCTTTCAAACTGTCAGGATCTTTTTCTATTTTAACTGAGTGACATACTACTTGACAATTTTTCAAGTGCAGAAATATATATCCCTAAAGATATTTTCAACCTTTCCCAATTCAGAGTGCTCAGCTTTCTCTAGGTTGTTCTCCAAGATACATCACTATATTATCCTGAGCCTTTAGATTCCATTTGTCTGGTCTAAAATGGGGGGAGGGGTGAATATTTATGTAATCTACAGTTTAACAAGCCCTCTTATCAACAAATTCCTCATGCAGACGCAGTCAAGAAATTTGCTCCGGACAAAATTCACTTTTTTTTTAGACCAAAGAGCAAGCTTCCTAATTTTTCTCACTCCACCAACTAGGTCCTGCTCTCTGGAGGATTTCTTGGCCCTTTGAGTTTTGACAATTTAAGTGTCTTTAAAAAATTATGTCAAAGCTGAAAGAATGCTGAAGTTAACGATCCAATAAAGTTTGGAGTCCCTTTCTTCCTGGAAAAAAGGCAGGCATTCCTGCCTTGCTGAAAATTGGATGGACATGCCCTTCTTAAGATATGTTTTCATTTCATAAGAAATCAGCTCTTAAGGTAGATTCTCTTTTTTATTTTTCAAAACTCTTCCAACAACATTTCATTTTTAACTGACTTTATATTGTTCAAAAAATTTAACAAGTAGGGGAATAATTTAAAATAATAAAATTTCAGCATCATTTAGCCACATTAACAAAGTACATTGTTATTTTACATGTTATTTCCAGTTTTTATTCTAATGCATAGCTTTCCATGATTTAACTTCAAAAATAATATAACTTAATTTTTTCATTTTCTTCAGTGGAAGACTTATACATTTTGCAATCTATAATCATTTCAATTGAGGTACTATAATTCATTTAATAAACTCCCTTGCTGTAGGACATTCACGTTGCTTTCAAGTTTTAGTTATATAAAAGTCACAAGGAATTGCCCAATATATATAGTTTCTTTCAAATAACTTGTTTACACTTAACTGCCACTGGCACCACTACTAGTTCTATGAGTATTCTGGTAATTTTTTATTTATATGAATAATTATTTTCCAAGAAAAGGGATAATAACAGTCACAACGGCACCAGAAGTATATGTGCATATCATTGCTACTACAAACTTACCAGCATTGGGTATTATCATAAAGAAATGAAGTTTGGGGGATTAGAGCACTGGCTTGGCTATAAAACACTTGCCTGGCATGCACAAGGGCCTGGATTCAAACCCTAACCCCACATATACAAATAAGTGTTGGAAAAACAAAAACCAGATGAAAAAAGAAATAAAATTGATTTGCTTTTTCTTAAAAAAAAAAAAGGAAAATGAAATGAATTTTGGTAAATTTGAGTATAAAGCAAATATTTTCTTATTTATTACCTAGAAAAGATGAATTTTTAGCAAAGCTGAATCTGATCCATCTATTTATTTGCCATTTATTCTGTTTCTGAATCATCTCTTTGTGGACTTAATATAATTTATACTAGATTCTCAATGATATCTGTAAATATGATTGAATCCACTAAGTAGGACAGCCACACATTCTTATCTGTAATATTTGATGCCAATATGCGTCAATGGTATTGTTTTCTTTTTATATTGATCTTGTTAATTTTAGATTTCCAGTGACTAAATTTCATGTGCTCAAGTCCATAGATCTTTTCCTACATGAATCATTTTCTATGGCTTCCCCCAGCTATTCTCTTCCCCTCTCCCTCACTACATTGTGCACATGCATATATGCCTTTCTTACTTCTCATTTCTTCTAGCTACTATTTCTTACTATTGGCTCATTTATTTTAGTACCTTCCTTCTACCTCCTTCGTTCTTCATTTACACACATATTCTGCTATTCACTAAAAAAGACACCTGAGCGTGGGTTGTATATTTGAGGATGCTAACGATGCCTGTCTGGAACTTTAGCCCTTAATGGCTTTTGTGAGCCCACTGATAACTAAAGTCAACCTGCTTGGTTCTCTTCTGCTGCCTCTCCTTCACTCAACAACTTGCCATCATTAATTTGTTTCTCTAACATCTCGCCCTCCTTCTCTCACTACAGTGAACACAAAGACCCAAACAACAAGCATCTACCCCTTTTTCACTGTCCAATATATTTTCATGCCCAATGGAGCCCTACCTTGATCCTTAAACATCCCTTTCACTGAATCATATAGAATCCCACCTTTGTTTAGAAGTCTTCTCCACGCTCCAACATTTTCTTGCATACTTTTTATTTTATTTTATTTTTACTAACAAATAGAGCCTTTCCTTATCAGTGCCTCCCAGCACAAACATGGCTTCCTCCTAATACTTTGAGATCACTTCACTATAGTCATTTAATAACTGCCCACCTGAAGTATGTCATCTGCTCATGTATGGGTGTTCTCCTTTCTATCTCCTAATTTGTTCATCTATCTGAATGAATTAAATATTTAACAAACAGTTGTAAACAACACCCTACCTTATTCTATAATTAAGGTAACATCTCCATATTAATGGCCAGATATATCTTCTAAATCAGTCTTAAGATCTCTAACTCTATCAGCTCTAATTCACATCAGCCATCTACAATTTACTGTTATCAAGTTGCAGGTTCAAATTAAATTTTCTATATTGATGATGATCATGCCTGGTACATTAACTAGAATCACTAATGCTGAATAGAAGTGATAAAAACAGACATCCTGCTCTAAGCAAGAAAAATTCATCTTTCACCATTAAGTATGATAATAGCTGTATTGGTTTTCACAAATGTCCTTTTACAATTGAGCAGATTTTGATACCGTGATTTTTGTTTTCCCAGGGGATCGAAACACAGGTCCTGCATGTTAGACAACACTCTATCACTGAGCTACAATCCCAGCCCCAAGCTACTTTTTAAATATGAAAGTAACTACATTCCTAGGATAGATGTTATATGGTTATATGATCCTATTAATACATTATTTTTAGATTTGATTTGCTAGTAGTTGTTTATAACCTTTGTTCAGGAGGGATACTGGCATAGAGTTTTTTGGTAATGTCTGGTTTTGGTATCCAGTTAAATTAGGTTTTTTTTTTGTTTGTTTGTTTGTTTTAATAAAAGGAGCTGGGAGGTTTTCTGAAAGATCCGAGAACTGACATTGGTTTTTTGGGTCGTTCCTCCCCTTCCCCACACACACACACTTAACTGTTTGGGAGGATTCACTAGTGAGGTCAATGAGATGAAGTTTTCTCTCAGCTTCAACTTCAACAGAATAGATACAGGTCTATCAGAGTTTTCCATTTCCTCTTGAGTGAGATTAGAAGGTTTTTCTTTCAAACAAATTGTCCACTTCTTCTCTGTTGTCAAAGCTATTGGCAAAAAGTTGGTCATTATATTCTCTTATTACCTTACTATTTATGAAATATGTAATGATATCATCTCTCTCATTCCCAAGACTGGTAATTTGTGTGTTCTTTGGTTTTTTTTTTTCATCAGTGTGGCTAGAGTTTTATCAATTTTACTGACCTTCTCAACCAGTTGCTTTTCGACTTCACTGATTTCCATTTTGATCTTACTATTTCTTTTCTTCTACTTAGTTTGGTTTTAATCCATTCTTCCCTTTTAGTTTCGTGAGGCAGACCTAGGAGCACTGATTTGAGCCTCTTCTTTCCTAACACAGGCGGTTCAGTTCTACAATCCTCCCATACCCAAGTACTGCTTTAAGAGACATTCCACAAATTCTGATATGTTGTATTGTCATGTGGTGGTAAATCCTTGGTAATTTCTCTTTTGATTCTTTGATCCGTAGGTTACTTAGAATTACTTCAGTTGTCATATCTATAGGAATTTTCCCAAAGATCTTTGTTATTGATTTTAAATTCAATTTCACTACAATCTGCAAACCTGTTTAGTACAAATTGAGTCCGTCTAAATTTATTGAGATTTGTTTTATGTCCTAGATGATGGTCTAATTTGGTAAATGTTCCATGTGCACTTGAGAAGAATGCCTTCTGCTGCTGGGTGGAGTGTTCTCTGTTAGTCAAGTTGGCTGATCGTTTGTTCATATCTACTCTGTCTTGGCTGATTTTCCTCCTGCATGTTTTAATATTTGATGAAAGAGTGAATACTCCTATTATAACTGCAGTTTTGTCTATTTGCTTTGTAGTTCTCTATTTTGTGCTCCATACATTTTGAAGCTTTATTAGGTCCATAAATGTACAGCACTATTAGGTCCTCTTGAATTAAATGAGCCCTTCGTCACTACGAAATGAACTTTGTTATTCTATTATTCTTTACTCTGAAATCTATATTATCTCATATTAACATAACCGCTCTGACTTCCATCATACTCCTTCTAATATGATGTTATCTTTTCCTATTCTTTTACCTTTAACCTATTTGTGTCTACATGTAAAGAGTGTTTTCTAAAGTTGGCATTTGGTTGAGTTGCTTTTTTAAAAAATCTAATCATATCAAAATAGTCTCTTAATCAAGGAGTCTGGAGAATATACATTTAACTTGATTGTTAATGGTTAGATTTGAGTGTATCGCTTTCCCACTTGTTTCCTATTTGTTCCATCTATTCTTGAGCCACTTTTCTTCTTTTTCCACCTTCTTTTGAATTGACTATTTTTGGTATTTCCATGTTATCTTATTTGACATATCACTGTGATTTCAGTGGCTACATTAGGGTTTATATAGTACATCTTTAATCAGTCTACCTTCAAGTGTTATTGACCACTTCACATACAGTATAAGAACTTTACAGTATAGCATGCATTCCTTTTATCCCTGATATTTATATTATTCTCATGCATTTCACTTTTACATCTTATAAACCACATTATATGTGGTTATTCTTTTTAAACAATTATCTTTTAAAGACATGAAAATAAAGTAAATCTTAAACAATTTCCCATGTAATTTTCATTTCTAGTATTCTTCATTCTTTTATCTGGATACAGATTTACATCTGGTACCCTTTCTCATCTGCCTAGAGGACTTCCTTTATCATTTCTTATAATGCTAATATGGTAGTAATAAATTCTTTCAACTTTTATATATATGGGAACAGTCTTAAATTTTAACATTTAAAATATTTTTTCCAGGATATAGGTGCCCCTACTTTCATATTAATGATGCTATTCCATTGTTTTCTCACTTTCATTGCTTCCAGTGAAAAATTTGTTGTCATTTTTATCTTAGTTCTTATGAAAGAAACATCTTAGATCTGCTTTATAACATTTCTTCTATGTATTTCTCAAAATTCCCCAAATAAACAAAATCAAAAGGACTTTTCTGTACATGTCTATTACATGTATACATGTGTATGCTTGTCTCTATCTCTCTCTCTCTGCAGAAGATGACCTTTGGGCTTGAACTTTGCATAGACTCTTCTGGGTCTCTAGCCTGACAGCTGACCCTGCAGAATTCCCTCTTACTCTGGGGAGGTCAGTGTTTTGTTCTGTTCAGGCCTTAAACTTACTGGAGACTAAACCATGTTATAAAAGGCTATTCGCTTTATTCAAAGTACAGAGATTTAAGTAATAATCTTATCTAAAAACACACTCATAAAAATATTCAGAATAATGTTTGAAACCTATTCCAGCCAAGTTACACAGAAAATTGACCATCATATTCTTGACCACTGGTTTCAAGCAATTTTATTATGCTATATCTTGGTATAGTTTTGTTCACATTTCTTTTATTTGGAGTTCAATGGGCTTCTTCGATTTGTGAGTTTATAATTTTCATTAGGGTTGGCAATGTTTCAGACATTATTTCTTCAATTTTTTTCTGTTCCTTTCCCAACCCTCTTAACCTTCATGTACTCTGTACTCGGATTACCCTAGGTTATGTCACTTAAAGTTGTCCCAGAGCTCACTAATGCTCTTCATATTCCCCCTCCTGACCCTCTTGAATAACCTCTACAATGCTAATTCTCTTAAGTTCATTTCATGTTTTCTTTTGTGATGTCTCAATTGGTATTAATCCTATCTAGTGCATATTTTATCTCACATATTATTCACCAGTAGAAGTTTTTATACGGGGCTTTTAAAAATATATCTTCCATATATGAACCTTATGAATAGATAGAATACAGTCATAATAATTATTTTAATTTACTTTTTTGTTAATTCAAATACCTGTCAGTTCTGGTCAGTTTTGATTCATTGATTATTCTCCTCATTATGAAGTGTGTCTTTCTGCCTTTTCTTATGCCTGGTAATCTTGTATTCAACATCAGACATTGTGAATTTTACCTTGTAGAGTGCTTTTTTTTACCCCAAATCTTACAGAATTGTACTGGGGTACATTAACATCACCAAAAAA
The DNA here is from genome assembly GCA_004027875.1 of Aplodontia rufa. Taxonomy (NCBI): domain Eukaryota; kingdom Metazoa; phylum Chordata; class Mammalia; order Rodentia; family Aplodontiidae; genus Aplodontia; species Aplodontia rufa. Next base: position 13,849 of record PVKS010013680.1, read on the forward strand.
CCATTTTAGCCTTTAGGAGTGGCTAATATGATCTGTTAGGTGAGTACAGGGCAGTACTCAGCTCAAGGCCAATTCCTGAGGCAAGACCCTATTGAGTACTCATCTAGTTCCTCATGAATTATGACTTTTCCAGTCTCTGTGGTGGTTACAGGCATAATTCTCAGTTCTGTATGACAATCGAGCACTGTTCCCCTAGCATTTTCTTTCCCTGCCCATAGGTACTTTCTTCACTTGCATGCTTTGCGTACTTTAGAGGACATACAAGGGAGACACTCTGAAGAGCTCTAGGTTTCTCTCTGCAGCTTTCTGTTGTCTAGTATGCTGTCCTAAGAACTTAAGCTGCTTGATCTCCTGGATTCTGGGTTCCATCTCCTCAGTGCACTGAGCTCTACTTTTCTTCCCTCTGGAACACTGACATAGTCTGGAAGTTCTCACAAGACAGTAAGCTATGGCAATCACAGGGCTCAACTCATTCATTTTTTCATCTCTCAGGAATGACTGACCCTTATTGCTTGACATTCACTTTCTTGAATACTATTTTATATACTTCACTCTTTTACTTTTTAGGAGTGTGTGTGTTTGTTTCTAGAAATTGAACCCAGGGTTGGTCTACCACTGTGCTACATCCCTGGCCCTTTTTACTTTTTTTATTTTTGTGGCAGGGTATCACTAAGTTGCCCAGGCTAACCTCAACTTCAGCCTCTAGAATCTGAGATTACAGATGTGTACCACTACACCCAACTATTTCTCCTTCATTTTTTTAAATGTTATTTTGGTTATTTCAGGAGGAAGTGTAAACCAACTCCAGTTATTCTATTTTGACACCAGAAGTCCTTACCTATTCTTGCACTCACTGCCCTCTCCTAAGCATCTTCAGTCTTAACTTCTCCCCAGGCAACTACCCTTACACCTCTGTCAACTAGCATGCTACATGACACCTTTCCTTATAAAAACAAATTCTCTTAACATTGCTTTCTTTTACTGTATCTCTTCTGAAAAGGATAGTCTATACACAATCTATACACAATCTTAGCCAAAGGACCAAGGAGTGAAAATGACAGTCCAAAACTCATTCCCTTTACTTACTCATTATCCCCTCATTTCCTAGGTTGTTTTCTATCATTGGTCATTAATGATCACATAGTTACCACATCCAATAGCCTCTTCTCAGACTTTAGACTTATGTCTATATTATTGGTTCTTTTCACCATTAGTTAACCTGTATGATATTGCACAGAACTACCTGGCTTAGATTCCTTATCAAATACAGATGTTGGGATATAAGCTCCAAAAGCAGGGATGTTTGTCTGTTTTGATAACTGATGCAGTCTAACTACCTAAATCAGTGGCAGCTGCACAGTAGGCAGTCAATAAAAATGCGATGGGTGAATGAAATGTAATTGGTGCTTAGCAAACTTCTTCCCTGTCTCTATTCATTATTTCTGTATGATCTCATCCAAATACACAATTTAAACTCTCTCCAATCTGTATCTGTACCTCTAAAATCTGTTTATCTTTCAGCATTTAGATCATTGTTGGATGTCATGCCAACACCTCAAAATTAGTATGTCCAAAACTAAACTCATTCTCTTTATTTTAAAACTGTCATGTTTTCCCTACTTCTTTTTACAGTTCACCCAAACAGCAGGTTAGAAACTTGAACCATATATAATTCTTTTCCCTTCCTTTGTATCACTCAATATAATTCTCATTTTTTAGAGTACAATTACATGAGACTCTTAACTCTCCATCCCAAACAATTACTTGCTGGATCTCCTCTTCACATCACAGCGCTCTCCCAGCTAGTCTCCACCCTTGGATCCCAACACTTCCTACATTTCTGCATCTTATAGCTTTAACCCAATAAGACCCCCAACTTTCCTCTGAATCATCTGTTCTTTTAAGTCTCACTCTCTCAGCCCACTACTCAGATCCTCCCCATCGTAAGAGGCCCTATTCAAATGTAATGTTTACTACAAAGCCTTCTTTAATCTACTAGATTAGAAATGATCATTTTTAACTTTCTTTTTATATTGTCAAATATAGAGCATACCAATTCTGTCCTAGCACAGGGCCTGGCACATGATAAACATTCAATAAATGTGAACTGTTTTATCATTACGAAACTTATCTCCCAAACCCACGTAAACTTCTTGATGGCAAGGACCTCCAAAGAGGCCTTCAAAAAGGCACTCTGCCAAGTTCAGAATAATTGCAACTCATAGAAGTTTGATATCCAAAATGTTGGCCAGTTTATTATCTAACTCATCAGAAAGTCAACTAGTACACAACGTTATGATTGGTTCCAGCAAAAGAAAAACGTTATTTTTAAAAAGTAATAAGTACAAAAGTAAAACACACATTATAATTTATGAATATATTATAAAAATACTTACAGATAATTATTTTACATTATAACACAAGAGCAAAACTACTTTTCTAGCAATAGGCATAATGATAACTCAGATAAAGGAAAGTATATTTCGTGTTACTCTTATACATAAATTGTAGCTTACTTTACTTGGAAATAATTAAGCTAATAAAGTTTGTGTAACTTTGAAACATTACTTAGAAGATACCCACAATTTTACAAAACCCAGCAAGCATATACTCACATCAGAAATCCTAAGCCTTAGATATCACAAAGCTTCATTTGAAGACCTCACCTGGCATTATGAAAATTCTTTCCTGTCACAGAAGGTAGCTGGGAGGCTCACAGAAGATACTTTATGTAAAAACACTATGTAGATTCAATTTACTATCATTTGCGTATTCATTCAACAAACATCTATGCCCAAACCTTGTGCTAGACTATGCGTATATAATGCCAAGTAAATGCTCTACCTGCACTTAGGAGCTTACAACCCAGGAGTGGGGAACTGATGTGTGAATGAAGCAGTGTGACAGGCACCAGAGTGCTAGAAACAAGGACCCTGTCCAGCAGGGAGAGGTGGGAGGAAGAAGGTGGTAGCTGGCATGGCTCAGTGCACAGAGTTTACACTCAAACTGCATGCTCAGACTTATTACCAATCCCCTGCTTTCTCTCACCCTCCAATCAAGCTATTCCCCTGTTTCTTTGTAGATCCAGTTTCCTATCTATTATTTTAAGATCTGAAAAGTTCTCAAAACCTGCGCATTTTTCTGACTTAGTTGGTGGCAAAACCTGACATGAACTTATGTAAGGCTAGATCATCAATATTTTCCTGACTTGTTAGGACATCCTGGTAAACGATTTCATCATCCACCTACCACCAAAGCCAGGAATGAGTCATCCTCGGCTTCTTTTATTCACTCTGTAGACCCAACTGGTACCAAGCCCTGTCAATTCTAGCCCCCAGATATTGTATCCTATCTACTCCTTCCTGTGCATTCTGCTCATCACTACCTGAGTAAAGGCCTTCATCATATCGGTGGCACCATTTACAATCGTCTACCTCTGCCTCTATGAACACTGTTCACACTTCAGTCTCCACATCATGACCAGCTTGATCCTTCTCAAACAGACAGCTCATCGTGCAGTTTTCTTGCTTAAAACATCTGGATGGCTCTGCACTATCTATGGGGAAGCTCACATTTCTGAGCACAGTATAAGAAGTTAGCCAAAAGTCAGCTGCTGCCTCTCTCTTTGTCTCCTGGCATTCTACTAAACATACATTGCACCCATGCAGAAATATGGTTTCCAGGAGGTCCCTTACTTAATAACTTCAGATCCAGTGAAGGAAACCTCACCATGTGTCCTTCTTTCCCTTCTCCTACCAGGCAGCACTGACCAGATCTACTCTTTTCGATATTTCTAGACATGAATTTAGTGTTGATGTGGCCACCAAAATGTACAACCTGAACTTTCTGATTGTAGCAATGCTACAATCACTGCTCATTTCCACAGTACACAGTAGGTACTCAAAAATCCAGCTGAATGAACAGTCTTCTCAACTTTCCCAGACAACTCCTCACACTGCTCCTTCCTTGTCAGCTCTCCTCCCACAGACACCCTATTCTTTATCTCCCACAATTGTTCTTCCGTTATTGTCTCTAATTTATACCCTTCCTTCCTGCCCCTTTTCAGAAGAGAAAGAGGAAGCATTTGGGGAGTGACAAAAACTCTGATAGCACCTGGCAGTGGGGTGGGGGTTTCTTTGTTATGGGGGCTGCCCTGTGCCCTGCAGGGTGGGCAGCAGCAGCTCTGGCCTCTCCCACTGGAAGCTAGTAGCACCCTCTCCCAATTGCGACAGCCAGGATGTCTCTGGACACTGTCAATGTCCCCTGAGAGGGAAAATTGCCCGATTAAGAATCACTATCCTAGACTGACTTTTCTTTAAGAAGTCGGAAAACAGCAAGGGAAGGGTGCGGCTTATTCCCTTGCACAGCTTATTCTCCAGGTGAAAAGTGCTATGGGAAGAAAATCCAGACTCCGTCAGCTGTGCTGTCTAGGGAGCACTTGACCCATACAGGCAGGCTGGAGACACTTCAAAGCAGGACAGCCCTCTGTGGCCTCCATTTAGTCACAGAACCTGGGTTCCAGTCTTCAGGGTTAGTTCAGATTAATATTTTTCTGAGCTTGATTTATTGTGCATCACTGAAATTATCGGTATGAGGGCTACAGGATGCAGGAACTCAATGCTATTAATTTTTTTTAAGAGAGAGGGACAGTGAGAAAGTGAGAAAAAGAAAGGAAAAAGAAAGAAACAATTTTCATTTAGTTTTTCATGCAGCTTTCGTTGCTCCAAGACTTCACTGTGTACATGGTGCTGGAGTTTGAACTCGCACACTCGCACATGCCAGGCACGTGCCGTAACTGCCGAGCCACCACTCCAGCCTCTTCAAATTTTTTTTGAAAAATAAACTTTAACATGCAAATAAATAGACTGACATAAGTATTAAACAAATGGAAGGGAAACCAGGGCCAAATAGCTAGCAACAGAAGCTGGAAAGGCTGGGGATGGGAAACAGCAAGGGCCTGAGGCCCCGTGTGGAACCCACCTGTGGTCGACACGATGTTCTCAGGACTTTCACTGCAGAGTTTTGACAACAGACTGGTCTTGCCGGAACCAGTGAGGCCTATGCAAACCAGGTCATATTCTGGCCGTGCAGGTGGTGGACCCTTGCAGCAAAGTGCTCTAAAACACTGCCAAGAGAGAAGAGGAAATGTGGTTCTTTAAACAAGAAAATGGAAACCAATCTTAGTAAAGTTCAGAAATGACTAAGCAAATATTAAGAAGTAGTTGAACATCCTATTCCCTATGAAAAGGAAAATAGTAACGTTAAAGTGGAGAAACTGGATGGCATCACCTTGACTGAAGAATCCAGGTTACCATCCCAGCCACCAGAGGGGTCTAGCCTTCCTGTCCGGGCAGGTGCACTGCCTGGGGCACAATGACACCACTCAGCATTCCCACCAAAATGCACAACCGAACCATGAGGAAACCAGAGAAGGCCAACCCAAAGAGTCTTGCACAAGAAACGGCCCTGTTTCCTAAAGTATCAATGTCTTAAAAGTCAAAGACAGACTGAGGAACCATTCCAAGTTAAAGAAGACTATAAAAACACAATATGAAGTGCACCTGAGATTAGATCCTGAATCAGGAGGAAAACAGTGCCATAAATGACATTATTGGGACAATAGTGAAGACCGAATATAGACTGCATATTAGATAACAGTGTTGCATAAGGTTCAATTTCCTGAATTAAATAACTGTACTGTGGTTATGTAAGGAAAATCATTGTTCTGAGGAAACACACACTTAAGTACTTAGAGGTGAAGGGTCTTGATGTCTGCAATTAACTGGCTCAGAGAAATTCTAAATCTCCTATCTCCATCTCCATCTGGGGAGGAGTGTGACAAAGCAAAATGGCACAATGTTAATGATTAGTGAGGCTGACTGAACCGTTCATAGGAAAATTTTGTTCTATTCTTATCCCTCTTTGATACCAATTTAAAATAAAAAGATTTTTAAGATAATTAAATCAATCCCTGTACACATCCCTGCCTTTTTGACCTTTGCTAAATTTAAATTGTTTGGGGCCAAATGACCTCAGGATGCTATGACCTATAGTGCAGTTTGTGCACTGCACAAATGTGTTTGCTCTGCAAGGGTTAAGAGAATTGTGGAGACAGGATATAATTCATGCAGGTTTTGATCTTTTTACTTATGCCACATCCGTTTATTGGGGGAATAACTACGTGCCAATTCTGAAGAATTTTGAGCTATTAGGCCCAAATGATTCATGAGAGAGGGAGGCAAGGAGGGAGGAAGACAGACCCCCTTACTCTGGGTCATCCCTAGGGAAGAAACCTGTAAAAAGTCTGTGTTGATTCTTCTCACTCAGATAAAGCCTGAGCCCCAATTGGCTGTCAGCCTCACAAATCAAGTTGGATGATTCCTCTTCCCGACTTCTGATACCCAATCCACAGCACCAGTCCATGAGACCTCTGAAATCTCTCTACAATCTGTCCACTACCCTCCAGTCCAGGCCATCATCACCTAACATCAACATCCCACCACTACTTCCCCTTTGCTCTTGCCCTCTGTTCTTTGGACAGCAGCCAGCGTGATTGTTTATAAAAAGAAACATGATTGTATCTGGTGAACACATCAGTGACTTCCTCCTGCTTTTGGATCCAAACCTCTATCATGGTCTATGAGGGCCTTCATCATCTTCTCCACCAGCCCCTCACCCATCACTCCCTGAGGCTAGGATAGCCCTCTCATTCCAGGCATGCTCACCTATGCTATTCCCTCTTCCCCAGAATCTTGGCTGAGCTAACTACTCATCAGTGTTTGGGTCTCTGTGTAGCCACCCGCTCCTCAGGGAACCTAGCTCTGATCTCCCAAGACTTCAATAGCAATTGGTGTCTAGCTCTCTTACGGCTTAGATGTGAAATGTCACCAAAAAGCTCATGTGTGAGACAATTCAAAAAGGCTGAGAGGTGAAATGACTGGTGTATGAGAGCCTTCATCCAACTGGTGCATTAAACCATTAGGGATTAAAACTAACTGGTGACCATAGGCTGGTTTGGAGTGGCTGGAGGAGATGGGTCACTGGGGATGTGTCTTTGGGATTTATATTTTGTGAGTGGAGCTTAATTGCTCTCTGCATCCTAGTATGATGTCTTGAGCCACTTTCCTCCACTACACTCTTCCACCATGATGTTCTGCCTTACCTTGAGCCCTGAGAAATGGAGCTGGCTGTCTATGGACTGAGACCTCTGAAACCCTGAACTCCAAATAAACTTTTCCTCCTCCACTTGTTCTTGTGAGGCCTTTTGGTTATGGCAGCAAAAAATGCTGACTAAACCCAGCTCTCACAGCACTTCTATGAATTCACCGCAGGGATGATCACAGTTTCTTATTAATCATCACACAATGGGAACCACATCTGCCCACCTCCATTCAGTATCCCCAGTGCCCAGCAGAGCAGAGGGCACAGGTCCTCACCCTCAATAAAGAAGTGCTGAAGAATGACTGACAGGTAAGTTTCACCTAAGGAACGGTCTAAAAAGGAAGCATGAAGCCTAATAGGACGTTTGATCTACACCCTTTGGGACTTCCAGGTTGAACAAAATGGTGTCAAATAAAAGAAACCCATGACTTTCACTTCACTTCAATGCCCAAAATTAATCTAGTTCCCAAAAGAAAGGTTTTGGTGTACAGGATCTAATTTTTCGGTACAGTAGAGCATCTTTTTGTCTTAGATTCATCTTCCCTTGGTTTTTAAGAAGTTCTGCTGACTTTTGGTAAACAATATTTTATGATCCATATTCTACATGGTTTACTAAACTCTAATCACATCTCCTCTCCATCTTTTCAAGCCTATGGAGTCCTAATTATTTGAGTCTGCCTTCATATAGCAACCCCTCCTACTCCTTCACATCAGTTGCTCTTCTTTGCCCATGTTTTAGTTCCATTATGTGTTCTCCTACGAGATTCAAGTTTGCAGCTACAAATAACCTTCTTGATACCAACACATCCCACCCTGGATTTGTAGCAAGGCTGGCTGATCTTGTTTAACTTCTCACAAAATTTTTCTCCTCCATGAAAAAACAAGTCTCCCAGAGTGAAGATGAAAGTCTTATGTAATGGGTGTAGGTCTTCCTTCTAAAAAAAAAAAAAAATGGCCACTGACTCAAGCTATTCACTCTAAGCAGAGGTCATCTGTGCTCTGTTATGGCAGGCCACACTGCTCATTCAGTTTCCACAGCTGGGCTAGTTTGGTCTTTATAGGGAAGTAGGGAGAGAGTCTCTAGAGAGTAGCTCTAGAGACCCTCATTCTCACAGCTCCTTTGCTAGACTGCCTTTGGACTGTCTCCTGGGACAGGGCACAGGCCCAACTCTTTTGGTCTAAACTACTGTGTGATTTAAATACAAAATGAAATTATATGTGGCTGGTTGCTATTATCTCCATGTTCCAATTTTTCATAAATTATTCATACGCCGATATCTCTCAACATTTTGGACAAAAGTTCTACAATTCCATCTTCATGTTGTTCCTAATATCCATAGTATAACAGCTTTGTACCCAAGCCCATTGATCATCACCTGTTAATTTATTCCAGGACACCTAAGATACTTCTGCCATAAAAGACAATTTAGCAATGATATTCTACTTCTTCGTCTATATCCTTCCCGGTATTGTCATCTCCGCTACCCTGGTTTCAATCGCACGGAATGTGAGGACACCCAACATGGCAACTCTCCCTGCATAACCCCACCGTTTTCCTAAATTCCAGTCTCTGCAGCTCCAACTGCGCTGGAAGACCCCAAACTAAATCTGAACAAAATAAGTCTCCTCTTAAAACTCAAGTTATGGAAATAATGCATTTGGAGAAATAAATGCAAAACTGACATTATCACAAGGGAGAATCTTTGAGACAAATTAGAGTCTTGGAAGTAAAAATGTGTTTGAAGTAAATAAACAAATCCATGGCAAACAGGAAAAGTGTCAAGATTTTAAGACCTGAGCCCACAAAATAAAACTTTTAATAGTAACTCGGTTCAAATGGGTGTGTGGGGGGTGTTCATGGTGTTTGAGTCAGTTCCTAAAATCTGTACACAGGTCCCCCCCCTTTTCTTTTTATGGTCTTGTTTTAAAACTTCCTGAGGCTTTGGATCTTATAGTCAATTTACTTAAAAGTACTCATTTTGGCCTCTAGACTATACTGTACCAAAGTTCATTGTGCGTGCCTCCCATAGCAGCTCCGGCATTGTGGAGAGTCGGCCCTTTTCACTGCTGTTCAATGAGGAGCACAATGCCGGCGGCAGCCCTGACAGCCAGCGGCCAACTCGGGCTTCATTCCCAGGCCAGACACTGCGGCATTGTGCAGCTCTGCCCAGCCCCATAACCTATCCGTGCTTCAGTTTCCCCATGATTAACCAGTACCACTGAACACTAGCTGTCTCTTCCTTGCTTCAGGAGGATGTTACGAGGCATGGGTTCAATGCATGACGCCACTATGAAAGGCGCCAGACAGGGAAATAACTGTTCGTCACGATGCTCATTTTCCTAAGGTAACTTGGCTGCTGGTTAGCTTCCTGGTAAGGGCCTGGCAGCCCACACACCGACTGGAGCACTTCCCCTTCTGTTAGCTCCTCAGCAGCCTCCACAAGTCCCATCCCATCCCAGTTCAACGCAAGACACATGCGCACACAACACTGGCAGCAGGAAACAGAAAACAAAGCCAGTCTGAACTATAATTTTGTCCTCTGGGAGGCAACCAAGGTCATGGTCTCCCTTGCCTAGACTTCTTCAGTTCACCAGCTTTGTTTTTGTTTTCCTACAGGTTCAGTTAGGAGTCACTCCTTCTTGAAAGAACCTAGATGTACCTATCCGCTACGCTGTGCCAGGACCTGGGATGCTTCCCCGTAGCGTGCATGCACAGGCTTCTGCCTGCATTGGATGAGGAAGTGGTGTGCCAAGGTCCTGGGTGAGGGCGAAGACTGACTGCGACAGCCTTCGGGCAAATCACATTATCAAGTATGGTATGATTAACTTGTTGAAATATGGAGCACCCAAAATTCAGAAGCACAAACACTGGGAATATTTGCTTGAAGAATGAACAGCATCAATGGATTAGGAATAAAATATAAGCAGAAGATAAAATTACAAGGGTAAAATGAAGGCTTGCATTTCAGTCTGGTGGATCTGCACCAAGACAGCAAGATCATCTTAAAATGTCCCCAGTTCTGTTTGGGAGCAGTGTCAGAAGTTTAGCGGAGCACCATACATGGAGGTAGCAGTGAAAATCGGCTCAGTGAATCAGCACTGAGAAGCACTTCACTGTCTCTCCCTTCTCTCCACATTTCCATTTTGATGGTGTCCAAGAAATGCACCATTCCCTCCAACAGTCTGGGTGCTCACTGTAACTACCACTGGGTCCCGTGTACTCGGAATGATAGGCCCTCCCTTCTTGCTTCCACTTGGTGAATCCCTATTCAGATTTCTCCTCTGATGGTACTGCCACCGGGAAGTCCTCCTCAGTTTCCTCAAAGGGTGGATCCTTTCTTCCCCTCTGCAGTCAACACTATGCCACAGGAACTTCTTTTTCTGTCAGATTTATCAGCCGATAGAAACGTGTACACAGACCCAAAGACATATTCATCCTTGCTCTTATTACTGCTTTGAAAAGCTTAATTTTAGGCTTCTGAGTGTAGCCAGGCATCCAAACAGAGCAACAGAGTTGTCCTGCAACCATGTTTCTCATGAGAGATTTGCTCAAAAACCTCCCACTCTGGCTCCAGCCCCTGCACTGCCAGTATTTCCTACCATCCTGAGTCGCTAAATTCCCAGCCTTTTGGGACATGGCATTTGTTTCAATTGACGCTCTGTTTTTCATCATGAATACAAGATTTCATTCTGAGCATGTATTCAATTTGACTGAAGCTCTGTGTAGTTGCTGGAAATTTTTTTTCAGTCAGCTTTGGGACTTCCTCACAGACACACAGTCACCACCCAAGGCCCGCACTCTGTCCTCCGAATTTAAATATGGGTCTCACCAGACAAAAACCCAAGAGCTCCTATCACAGACACCAGAGTCTTCTATGCAAGAGTGCGGCTCACACTGCGCTGAGCAAAAACTTATTAGGTTAATGAGACATCTATAAGTTGGTATCTAAAGGCAAAAGAAAACGCACCCATAACTTTAACTAGATGTATTTTCTCATGTAATTTGGCTTCAAAATCAGAAAGAAGCACCTGTACATTTGATGCTCACCCATTCTCACAATGCAAAATAAAATTTTTTACAAGGAAGTCAATTTCTGAAAGCGTTTTGAAATACTAAGGATGTTCAATGAACAGAACATGAAGACGTACTTAAATATCTGAAACGACCTGATTTAGAAGGCAATGTTTTCCAAGTCTGTAACAGTCAAATATGGGTCTTTTGAAAATCTAACCCAGTACAAAATACGACATGAGGCCAAATGTGTTAGAGGATTAGTCAGAGTACTTGATACTTGAGCTCTGTAGGAGACATGACAACCAGTAGGTGTCCTAGTAAGGCAAAAACAAAAATAAAGACAGCTAGTACTACTGAGTGCCAGATGCAGGTAATTTATGTATAGTAATTCATTTATTCCCTAGAATAATTCAGTAAAAAAAAGTACCATATGGTTCACATTTTAAGACAAGGAAACTGAGGCTCAAAGAAGTTAAGTCACTAGTCTACAAGGAACCGGATGTGAACCTGGAGGTCTGATTCCAGAGCCGTTTGCTGAGCCTCCACCATCTGAGGGTGTGTTATGCAGAAGAGAGGCCAGAGCCATTCTGTGCGGAGGGCACCACAGATTGAAAAAAGAAAACACTGCACCACCAGGGAGCTATTAAGTGGCAGAGTGAGGATTTGAGTCAGGACTATGCAACTCCAGCACTCTGATTCATGTCCTCTTGGCCTTTGGGCTGCCATGTCCAGAGGCAGGGGTCAGAGTACCAGAAGTGGGGCACTTCTGCTGTTTTGAAGAGGTGAAAGAATTCAGTTTGCCACTGGGACTAAGAGAAAGATGCTTGGACAATGGGTGGACGATGCTGGGCTTCCCAGCACGTCTTCCCTCACACTGTTAGCTTTATGGTTGATGGAACCTCTCATTCCAGGCACAGCGAGCTGGCAGTGTTTTCTCTGAGCTAGAAAATGCGGGTGAGAAACAGATTCCTTAAGGTTTCTATCAGCTGACTTAGGGAACAGGGATGGAGGAGGAGGGATTGGCTGGGATGGGAGAAAGGGATCCTGAAGGGCCACTGGCTTCTTTTTCCCACTGTGTGCTTCTTTCATTTAACCCTTCTTTATCCTCTGGAAAGGACAAAGCTTGTCTATAAAGAGAAGCCCATGCTGGCCATCGAGATTTCTGATTCTAGGCAAGGCAGTGAGGGAAAAAAAGAAATCTCTATTGGAACAGCCCTCAAAATTTCCTCCTTAAAATACACGTGCACGTAAATTTTATGCCAATAAAGCAAATGAGCAAATACTAAAGAAAATAAAACTTGTTGAAAGAATATAGGAGAAAGGCATGAATCAATAGAATTGTACAGAAAGGCATGTAAGGGAAATGATCTATAGCAAACACAAAATCTCTTAGCCAGTCCCAACGTTCCATTTGTAAAAAGAAAAACGAAGGTCAAATATGCCCTGGTGTCTTGGAATAATTAGTCATTCCTGCAAACACATGAAAATCAGTTCAAAATGGCATCAAGAGCAACAGAAATAATAAGCCAGGTGATAGGTACTGTCAAGAGTGCCCTTGACCGCCAGATATAGCCCAGCAGAAGACTTCCCCACACAGTAAGAGCAATCCACTTTTAAGGTGAAGATCCTGTCACCCTTTAAAACCCTAGCAAGAAAAACAATAAATTGTTTTTACAGAAGATGGGTCAAACCTTTTGGCCATGTGGGCTGCTCCGAGCTTACAGAGGAAGGCTTTGGCCCCAGAATTGTCCCATGGCTGAGGCTCCTGGCCAATACATCACACTGCCTCAGGACACTAAGTCTGTCTTTGCCTTACCCTTTGTATTTCTCAATCCACATTCCTTTTTGGGGTGAAATACTCCATTATTTCTGCTTTGTTCTGGGCTGTCTCCTGTCTCTGTCCCTATTAACTCGTGGCAACAAAAGAAACAAACAGAAGCAGGGGATTTCATGCTTAGCAGCTATAGACATTGGCCTCCCGGCTTTGCAGAGGGGCAGACATCTGAGACTTTGAATGGAACAGAGTGCCGCTGCACTGAACCAGACTAGGGGCCCACGTGGCTCCCAGTCTGTGCAACAGTCATCCTTGATCCGTGGCATCCAAGAGTCCTGGTGTGTATATTTCATGATGAGCAAAAAGTGAGGTTTTAAAAGTTAGGGCCTGTATCAGATAATTATATTTAAAGAAATATGAGATTCTCATATATCCCAACCTATATAAAATTTCAGATCTCCTCATATTAGAGAGTTTTTTTTTTAAACCCTACTTCTCAAAGAAATTCAAAAAGGGAAGTTAGGTTGAAAATATATATGTCTTTCTTAATTTTAAAATGTAATTCTTATCTTGAAATGATTAGGTGAGAAATCTAGTTTTTAACTATCAATTTTTATAATAGCAGTATTATCCAATTAAAGCAGCAAAAAAAAATCCCCTGCATGATTATCTATAATAAAATCCAAGCTCTTTGTGTCTTTTTATAAACATCTTCATATCAGAGTTTCACCTACGTCAGTTTCAGATCATGTGCTATTTTTTTCCTAAAGAACAAAAAAAATACATAACTTGAAAGTGAAAGAAAAATTAATACATTTTCTATTGGATAACTTTTCTTTCATTACCTTAATAGAGCATTTCTAAACAGAAAGTAGGGCATCTTTATTTATTTTTTATTTTCTTTATTGAGGACTGCCAAGTTATACACACACGCATAAGGGCATACATACATGCCCAGGCACAAAAATATGCATATATTATTTATATTCATTTCCCAAATACATTATATTATTCATTTCTTTCGGTCCTTTTTTTATTATTAATTCAACACAGACTTACATATTGGAAGGAACTGTTGTTACATAATCATGCATACATAGATACTGACATAGTGAGATAGTAAGTTGAGGTTGATCCTAGACCAGGATCTACATTGCTTCATCCATACACCGAGTGTATGTCTCCTCTGTAATTCCACCATATTATAATTTGAAATGAACATATACATGTATAATAATTGTTGACATTTCTGAGGTCCTCTGTTTGTATATAAGCTAGACTTCTAATGGGAGTTGAGTATTCCTTGTTCTGTGATCACCCCCCTTATCTCTTCTTCTCCTCCTTGCCTCACTTCCCTTCTCTCTCCCACCTTCCTAGGTATGGTTCACCCAGCTTATGTGGAGTTTCAACTATGGTGAGTGTATTACTTAAACTCAGCTGACTAGCATCCTGCCTTAGGTTTTACACTAGCCTCCACATACGAGAGAAAGCATTTGGCCCTTAAGTCTCTGAGTTTGGGATATTTCACTCAGCATAATTGGTTACTGCTATATTGAAAACTTAATGCTTCTTGATCAAATCTTTCTCTTCCTTATTTCTTTTCCCTCTCATGCCACATTAATTGGAATTTTCAAAATGCTGAATAATAATGAAAATGAGACATCCATGTTCCTTTATTAGAAGTGGATTTCATGTTTCAACTTTAAATATATTTGCATGTCTTCTTATAAAAGCTATTTATAGATTTAAGAAATTTGTTTTTAAAAATAATAGTTAACTATGGAACCAACCTAGATGCCCCTCACTGGATGAATGGATCCATAAATTGTGGTATATATACACACAACGGAGTTCTACTCTGGTATTAGAATGATATCATGTCTTTTGCAGCCAAATGGATGGAAATGAAAAAAAATTGTGCTGAGTAGGGCATCTTTAAAATACAAAAATATTTTTAACCTTCCCTACCAAGGGCAAGCCTTTTCTGTATTTTATACACTTGGTGTTGATTTGGGTCTAAAATGTTGCCTTGAAGTCTCTCATGTGTTGAGAGATGGAGTTTTTAGAAAACGATTCAATCATGAGGCTCTGACCTCATCAGTTGATTAATCCATTGGTGGCTGAATGGACTACTTGGAGGAAGGCTAATCTCCCTGCTTCCCAGCTGCCATAGGCCACCACGGGCTATCAGCTTTCCTCTACTCTGAGCTTCTACCATGATGTTCTGGCCCACCTCAGTTCTATCGCAACGGGGCTCGCCCATGATAAACTGAATCCTCTGGAACTGAGCCAAAACAAATCTTTCCAAGCTGTTCTTGTTAGGTATTTTGGTCACAGCAACTAAGAGCCGCCTAACATTTCTAGGAACACTCAGGTCATGAACACATTTAAAGAGAGCTGGACTCCCTAGGTAGACCTTCAAATGAATTTAAGTATCAGCTACAAATCCCCAAGAGAGACCTCAACAAAGCACATTCTTACCAATGTTGGTACTTTTGAACTGGAGTTGGGGAGATTTGCAACCAAAAAGAGTAAAAACAAATCCAACTAAAATTGTTTTTCCTATAGTCCCTAACTGCATAAATCCTATTTCATTCCTTCACTACACAATTTTGGGGGCTCTGTAAAGATGGAGGTCAGTCCCACATACTCTCGAACACCAAATCCAACCCATCTGTCTACCTCTGCCCTACTACCCTCCAATTCCTCCCCAGTCTTATAGCCTTTGATCAGGACATCATCACCACAGTCCCCTGGACAACTATGCTGGAATGATCAACACAGGCCTTATCCAACTCAATTCAGGTCTCCAAATGCCATGATATTTCTAAAACATATATAAAACTATTTCCATGGCCACCTACACCTGTCTGGATAATGCCCAAATTCCTTCTCTAAACAAAGAAGGCTCTTTATGATCTTGCTTTTACCATCATTTCTGGTCTCCAGTGGTTGTTATGGAAATTAGATAAAATAATGTCTTCAAGCATCTAAACCAGAATTTGACACATAAAACTTAACAGATAATAATTATTGTTTTTATTTCTCCACTATGTACCTGGCCCACATGCCAATCAAAAACAGACCTCTGTGCAATTTCTGATCTGTTCTCTTACCTTCTCCATGTCATACAAGGATCCCACCCTGTCTATACATCATTACCTACTGTCATCCTCTGGCAGGCTGCTAGACATCCTCCAAAATTCAGCTTAAATGATCATTTCTTCCAAGAAAATGCCTGTGTCCCTCAGTCTGATTTAAATGGTCTTCCTCAAACTCCCTTAATGCCTTTTCTATTCCAATGTTATAACATTCATTGTTCTGCCAAAGTTGATTTATTGTCCATCTTCCTCCACTAAATTTGGAACACTTGAATACAGGTACTACTTCTAATTCAACTTTGGACCCTGGGTGTCTGATCCAGCATCTACCACTGGGTAGGACATACTCCGTGGTGATTAAGTGCCTGGCTTACATTAAGTGCATGGTCAGAGAGGCTGAAATCGAATCTTGTGGGTATCAGAGCAAGTGACTTCACCTATAAGTTGTAACCTAAGCTAGAAATAGGGATCATCTCACTGGATTGGAGGGAGTAGTTTATGAGGTACTCTTTACCAAATGCTCAATAATCAATAGGTATTATTATCATCATGATTACTGTTACGAGATTTTTCACTTAGTCTTTTCCTAAAGAAAACTAATTTTTGTGACCATTAATCAGGATTCTTCTCACAGTATATAATTAAAGATAATTTACGGATTGGGTTTATTTTATCATCCATTTGGTCAAAGATCTGATTTGATATACCAAAGGTGGCTAGTGACACACAGGCAGTCTTTCTGGTTTGCTATGTATAGCAAGAACAATTAAAATATGTCACAATAATACAATATTATTGGATTTCTATCCCTTCCCCTCAAAAGAGAAAACTCCTCAAAGCTACTTTTAAACACACTGGTCTATGCTAACAGTCAAATCCATTCTCTCTGAATATGAATCTACGCAAACTAGACAAAAGCATAACAGGCACATGTGTGTAATTCCTGTGCATCCTCAAATCACGGTGCTTTAACTGCCGACAGAACGAATGCTTGCTAGGGTCTAGCCCTGCCAATACCGTGAGCTAGATGGTATCTCGCCTCACACATCAATACACGTGCCAGACAGATTCTGATTGCAAAGTCTGTTATTGGTGATGAGAGAGGCAGGGAGCGCACAGCTGGATGTTTCAGATCCACAGCTGAGCTGGCAGCAGTGGTGGTTCAAGACATCTTCTCACCTTAAAAGCTGAATTAATCGGAGACAGTTATTTAAAGGTGTGTTTTTATTAAAGAGGCACTTTCTGACTACTGTCAAATGCCAGAGCAAAAGTCAAGGCACATCTATTTATGATCATCTCTGAGATACCGACTGATATCTTTCAGCAACTACAACTCACGTATCAAAACTCAGCCACTAACAAAAATCATCTTCCCTCCCCTGCAAAATTAAAAGTGGCATGTGGACTTAATGCACATTACAAATATTTTTAGTATCTCTTTTATTTTATTCCCTGAGAATTGTACAGCCACAACAAATGCCTTAAATTATGCTGACTGAACTTACAGCCCAAATTCTACAGATGATAAAATACATATATATATACTGACGAAGATATTAGAGTCCATGCACCTGACACACTTTTAACCAGAGTCCTTAAAGGAAGGTTGAGCACCATCATTCTCTCCCTCTCTCGTCAAATCCCACTCTATCCAAAGAGTTCTCAAAGCACAGGAAAATATGGTATCTGAGCATTCGTGCTTTAAAAGGGGTGCGCTCCTTTTTCTTTTGCGCCAAAGAGGGTTCTGATGATAAATAAAAGTGATGTACTGGAAAGGTTCTGGTAATTTGCAGCATTGGTGAAAAGGCTAAAGAACCACAAGAATGAAAACGGCTCAGGTAATAAGGCACAAAGCACTGCCACTGACACTAACTGCCTGTCACCCTGTGCCCGCCCAACTGTGCCCTAGGGTGCCCTAAAGGCTTTAGCAATGGGCTATTGCTGTGATATCCAACTGGCTAAGCTGGAGCCATGGCTGCCAGGAAGTTGAGGGGAAACCAGCTGCCCCCACCTTCTACAATGAAAAGAAGCCCTGAGTCCACGTTGTGGGGTTTTCTTCAAAGTATTCATTTGATGCAGCCAAATTCAGTATCAAATGATTGAGCCACATTTTTGTCCTGTGGCTCAAGAGACAGCAGGTCTTATCTTTTACAACAATTTAAAGACATAAACTTGTTAAAACAGTATTGCTCCATCCTGTACTTCCATATACCTACTCTGACAAAAAATCATGAGCCTTTAGTCCAAAAGAAGTCAGGTTGATTGCAGGCAGAGGGCCAGTAAAAATACGATCTGGATTTTCCTGAGCAAACATGATTTGCCCTCTTAGTGTCCAACTTGTGCACTGTTATTTAATACCCTGCGCTCCTACTCTACGCGCATTCCTTTCTTCCTTCCCATTCTTCTACAGATAAATCATTCTAAGTAAGAAGCGGCAGGCTGGCTGTGTGTGTGTAGGAGGAAAAAGCCTGACAGCTCTTGTGTTCACACTCGCATATTCTTGCTTTCCTCTCAACTTCTGAATCTTGTAGGAGGAAAATGGGACAGGACATACTTGGAACCCTGTGTAGCACCTAGCTTTTGTAAATTAAAAACAAAAGCACAGTGGGATAGTCTGGACAATTGTTTGCCACTACAAACATAGATATAATCTCCCTTAAACTCCTTAAGGATGTGTGAGACTGGGCTTTTTTTTTTTTTTAAACAACCACTGTGCTGTTCAATATGTTTATCTAAGTAATATGAAATCCTTCAAGTCTCCCTTTTCCAATCTGCAAATCGCACCACAATCATGAAGCAACTGTTAAAACAAAACAAAACAAAACAAAAAAAACTCATCTGAACCATGCCAAAAAAAAAGAAAGAAGAAAGAAAGAAAGAAAGAAAGAAAGAAAGAAAGAAAGAAAGAAAGAAAATAGAGCAATCATATTTATGGTTAGTAAAAATAAAACATGGTCCTTGGCTAACAAATTCAACTTTCCCAAAAGAACAAAATCTGAAGGCTTGCAGCAAGTTGTCATCTTAAGAAAAAAGAGTGGGAGAACAGAGTGGAAGGCAAATGATTAGTTAAAAGAAGATGTCTTTGTAAAAAAGAAAAAAAAAAGGACTTTGTAACTCATTTGTTTGGTGAATCTGTGGAAAGAATTTATGATATTCTGTGCAAGGAATCCTGACTCCATCATGAACAAGCTTTGTAGTTACCCATGGTTCTCCGCAAGTAAGGAAGGAGTTACTCAGGATTCTTTTCATTTGTGTTAAAAAGACCCTCAAGGAAATCATTTATAGACAAATTAGAGATGGTGTTTGTCAGAGATAAAATATTCATCACCAAAAAGAGTTTAAAAACATGTCATTGAGAGAGTCAGGACTCATATGACAGCCATACAAGGGGATGAAGGCATGATCAGAAAAAAAGCAAAAATTCTCTACGTAAATATTTGAAATAAAGAATTTTCATATTAAGCTAAAAAGCTTTTGCACTGCCAAGGAAATAATCAAAAGAGTCAAGAGGTTTCCTACAGAATTGGAGAGAATCATGGGCTGTGATTCCTCTGACAGGGGTCTCATATCCAGAATCTACAAAATCCTCAAAAATCTCAACTTCAAAAACACAAACAACCCTAATCAAAAAATGGACCAACAAGATAAATAGAAACTACTCAACAGAGGACATTGATCAAGTCAATGAATACATGAGAAAGTGCTCTAAATCACTAGTAATCAGAGAAATGCAAATGAAAACTACATTAAGATTTCACCTCTCCCCAGTCACATTGGCAAAAATGAAGAAAATAAACAATAATAGATGCTGGAAGGGCTTTTGAGAGACAGGTACACTAGCACACTGTTGGTGGAACTGCAGACTGGTACAGCCCCTCTGGAAAACAGTGTGGAGAATCCTCAAAAAACTAGGGATGAGCCCACCATATGACCCTGCTCTTGCTCTCCTAGGTATTTTTCCAGGGGATTTAGAATCAGCACATTACAGTGACAGTGAAATCGATGTTCATAACAGCTCAATTTACAATAGCTAAATTATGGAAACAACCCAGATGCCCCTCACTGGATGAATGGATCCAAAAACTGTGGTATATATATACCATGGAGTTTTACTCAGCAATGAGAAACAATGATATTGCAGCCTTTGAAGGTAAATAGATGGCTATGGAAGAAATTATGCTGAGTGAAATCAGCGTAACCCAGAGAACCAAGGGTTGAATGTTTTTACTCATATGTGGAGGATGGAGCTAGACCCTGGCCTTTGGGGAAAGAGGTCAATTCTCATGTTTTAAATCCGGAAAAGAAGTAGTGACATACAACCTAAGGCATTCATAGAGACGTACTGGGAAGTGGGGGCATAAGGGTGGGTAATTGGGGGGTGGGGTTGAGGGTAAATCTAATTTTCAGAATTTATATAGATATATTGTTTTGTTAGAAGCAAGTTTGATTGTTCAACAAATAAATTTCTTAATAAAAAAGAATTTTCATATTAAAAGAATTTTGCATGTGTTAAAATAAGAACGAATTGCCACACCACCTGGGGGCACCAGGGTCAGGTAGGGAATCTCAAAATTGCCATAAGATTATCTTAAACGGTGCTTTAAAAGCAAATTATACAATACAGACCATAGCTCTCTCTTTGATCCTATTAATTTTAAATTTCTTGCCAACTGCTAATTTCTCTGCCCAAAAGAGCACAAAAGATATGGTATCTTGAAACATGAGATTTTGAAATTATATCAGTGTTACATAACATTTTACTTCTTCTATGTATTTTATCTAAGCCATATTTAAGTCCTTCATTAAGAGAAATGAACTAGCAAGGATACACAGCAAAACACAGTTTAATCAAACAGGGGCAAGAAATATAAATCACATTCAACTCAGATTAACATAAAGATTTTGAACTTTCAAGGACTGAGGATGGGAGGGACAAGAGAGTTAAAAGAGAGGATCACAAAAACAGCATTAAATAGTTTGATAACCTCTGACCTGACGGATGATATGGACTCAGCAGCAGTTTGAACAGCAACCCCAAATGTTCTAGTGAATCTCAGCTTGAAAACTTGAACGTTTACATAGAAAGTACCCAATGCTTACTTTGCTTAAGTAGACAATAAGATTTCAAAACAAAATATTATTTAGGAAACAAAATACACAAAATGAATATATTGACTACTGCTGATATTTAGTCGTACTTTAAATACATGCATTTCTCAGGGATAACATAATTCTCAACAACTTCATATTCCTAAACTGTCTGGCTACAAAAAGCATATTAATGATCAGGCCTGGCTAATGTTCTAAGATTTCTACGTAATCTAGGAGAATATTTCAGGAGACAGTGGTCTCCTAATGTGTGGCTGAAGGAAATCATTACTAAATAAACACAGAAACAGAGGGCTACAAACAGAAGAAAAAATGTAATTAAAAGAAAATTTTTCATGGGAAAAGAACTAAACAACCAAAAATGCACAAAACATACATGTGACGGGGGTGCTGTATAGGGCATGCCTAGAAATCACCCATTGTGGGCTCCGGTAGCTTTTGCTGTGCTTATCTTGATTGTGTGTTCCCATCATTCCCCACCCTTCCTCCAGCCTGCACCAGGGCTGGGAGGCTGGCCTCCACAGATCCCATTGATGGGCACTTTTGCCCACTGGCTTCTAGTTAGATTTGGCAAAACAGAGGCACCAAGCGAAGACATGGAGAGTGGAATTGAGTTTCTAGCTTCCTACTTGCAAGATCAAGGAGGGCTAGCTGCATCCCTAAAGCAAGAGTCACACCTCTTACTAGGCAAACCTTTCCACCCAGTCTTCTTGACTCTGGCATCCAAAAAGATCCCGCTCTCTCTCTCTTTGCTCTTTTGGGACTAGGGGTGGGTTTTTGGTGCCCTGTCCTCACTTTCATAAATGATAGTTCATTAGTTAGCTCTCCTCAAATTACCAAATTGAAAATGCCATCTGTTTGCTGACAGAACCCTAAAGAGTAGGAATGAAATGAAATCAAAGACGATACCTAGATTTGGAACTTTACTAATAAAGGAATTAAGGTTTGGGGATAATGGAATGGAAAAAATGGTTTCAAATACATTTGAAATGCCTATTCTGAGGCATCCACATGAAAATGTCAAATCTGGGGGGCTCATAATTGAGTCTGGGAATCAAAAAAAGGTCAGAGTTGAAGATATAAACATGACAATCACTCAATTTTTTTAAGGCCATGAGTGAGGGAATTTGCATGCATGGAATATGAGATTCTTTGTATGCCTGGACAAAAAAACTGCATTTCTTTGGCAAAATTAATATTCAAATTACTAAAGCTTAAATGTAAACATTTGCTATTTCTATGTCTTTAAGTTTATCTTATAGAACCCATTACTCTAGTTATAAACCTAGTAAATCCTAGCAATCATTTTTAATAGGGACTTTAACATTTAGTCTTATTAACAGTTAAAATTTTAACTTACATTTATAAACAATAATATATTCAATTTTAAAGCACTTCAAACACTTCACAAAATGTTTCCAATTATTAAGTTCTTAAAACTCCAGCAAATTAAACACGAAACTTTGTGAATATTAAGTTCTCAAATCTTCCACTTGTAAATACAAAAACATTTATACTTAGGATCACACTAAACCATTTATTCAAATTGATAATTATAAAAACAAAAAGTATTATTTTCAGCCCAAAGTTTCAAACATTTACCTCATAATTTCTGTACATAATTAATTCTACATTTCAAAACTTGACATCAAGTCATGATTTGGATTCTTCCCGGCCATATTGATCAGTCATGTAAATAATTCTTTTTCAAGTCACTATCACAGAAATATCATGCCTCAAACATGCGTTTGGTTTTGTGCCATATGCCCTAGATTCAAGTAACACGTTACCTAATTCTCCACGGAAATTTGGATTGGCAATATCCCTCCTAGGTTGTATCTAACTTAAGGTATTTTTTTTTAATTTTTTTATTTTTGAGCAACCTTACAAGATTTTAACAAAACAATATAAAATGTGTATAAGATGTGTATATATTCTGGACATTGCAACTGTCCCCAGGAGTGCCCCCCCAATTACCCTCCCTTATCCCTCCCTTCCCCTTCCCATTATAACTCTAAAAATAGTATTAGATTTTAATGTCTTCCAATCTAGCTCACAGAACACATTAAGGTCAACATTGTGGAGTGAATTGTTCTGCTCTGCTCAAAAAACAATCCCTCCAATAGGCTGCATTCCCTTCAGCCTACTCAACAAGTCATTCAAGCAGTCCTCTTCTCCCTTCTGCACCCAATTTCTCCTTACTTTTGGGTGATCCTCATAAGCATATATTGTGCTGCTTCCTATTCCACCCAGCCTGGAGAAAGAAGAAGAGATGAAGAACAGAAGGGAAGTGAGGAGAGAGAAGGGAAAGAGAGAAGGAGAGAGAAAAAGCAATAGACAATAGAACACAATAGAGAAAAAAATCAATGAAATCAGTTTTTTGAAATGATAACAAAATTGACAAACCTTTGGCTCTGTGGACTAAGAAAAAGAAAAATCTCCAATTTCTAAAATCAGAAATTCAAGTGGGACATTACTACTGATTCTACAGAAATAAAGACTACACTGGAATGCTATGAACAATTATACTACAACAAACTGAGTAAAATTTAAATGAAACACAAACCAACTACCAAATTATGAGGAAACTGAAAATCTGAATAGACCTATAACTAATAAAAACATTGAAACAGCAGTCAAAAATCCTACAAAATCCAACTTCCCTGGAAGATACTACTATCAAACATTTAAAGCAGTACTAACACCAAGCCTCCTCAAACTTTCCCATATTTTTAAAAATTACTCGCTTTCATCAATGGGGATTTATTCTTTAAATGCAAGGATGGTTCAATATACAAAAATCAATATGTCACATTAACAAAATAAAGAACAAAAGTGAAATGATAGTTCAATTGACATAGAAAATGCATCTGAAACAATTCAATACTCTTTCATGATTAAACTAACAAGCACATTTTCTCTCTCTCTTTCTCTCAAAATTAGCTGTGGAACAAAACTAAGCCATATATGAAAAAACCAAGGTGAACATCATACACATTGAATGACTGAAAACTTTTCTTCTTCAGAGATCAAGAACAAGAAAAGGATGCACACGTCTACCAGTTCTATTTCACAGACAACTAGAAGTCATAGCTACAGCATGCAGAAAAGAAAAAGAAATGGAAGTTATCCAAATATCTAAAAAAAAGCAATAAAATTATCTTTGTAGATGATACAAAGTAGTTGCTTATCTGTACACTAATGGTGAACAATCTGAAAAGGCAATAAGGAGAACAATTCCACTTATATAGCACATAAAAGGATAAAATACATAGGAATTAACTAAGGAGGTAAAAACACAAAACAAGTGCTGAAAGAAATTAAAACATAAATGAAAACAACCCCATGTGCTCTGAGTGGAAGACAATATTAAGCTATGAATACTACATAAAGTAATCTACAGATTCAATGCAATCCCTATCAAAATTTCTATGATTTTTTTTCAGCAAATGAAAAACTCATCCTAAAATTCTTATGCAATCTCAAGGGATCATAGATGGAGAAAACAACTTGAAAATTAAAAACAAAACTGAAATACTCAAGTCTCTGGATTTCAAAACAAAGCTATAGTAATCAAAATAGTGAGATGCTAATATAAGGACAGACATATATAGACCAACAGCATAGATTAGAAAAACCAGAAATAAACCATCACATGTATGGTCACATAATTTTTGATAAGAGAGCCAAGACCATTCAACATGAAAAGGGCAGGGTTTTTTTTTTTTTCAACAAATAATGCTAACAAAACTAGATATCCACATGAATGATGCTGATCCCTTATCTAACATCATATACAAAAGCTAATTCAAAATGGAACAAAGTTCTAAATGTAAGACCTAATACTGTAAGACTCTTAGAAGAAGACAGAGAAAAAGCTTTATGAGACTGGATATGGTAATAATTTTCTAGTTATGACATCAAAAAACAGAGAAGACAAAAGAAAAAGACAAACTTTATGAAAATTAAAATATTTTATCATAAAAAATACCAACAATGTAAAAAAAGGCAACCCGTAGCAGAAGAACAATATTTCTGAATCATATATCTGATAAGAGATTAATATCCAGCATGTATAGAGAACTCCTAAAACTCAACAAAAATAAAAACCAAACAATACTTTTTTAAAAATGGGCAAACAGAACTGGAGTGGCGGCCCAGCAGTTTCGGCACTTACGTTGCATACACAGGGACGCGATTCAAACCCCAGCACCATGTACGTAATGAAGTATTGGAGCAACAAAAGCCAAATGTAAAACTAAATAAAAATTCATTCTCCCTCTCTCTCTCTTTCTCTGTCCCCCTCTCTTTAAAAAAATAAAAAAAGCCAAAGGACCTGAACAGACATTTCTTAAAAGATGTACAACAGTAACTATGTGAAAAGCAGCTCATTGTAATCACCTCCAAAAAGTGGCACCTCTTAACAATATATTGAATTGTAGGTTTCAACTTATGAATTGTGGGGGAACACACTTTCAAACCATAATGGCTACTGAAAAAAAGAAACAAACAGAAAATAACAAGCATTGACAAAGATATAGAGAAATTCAAACCCTTGTGCTTTGTTAGTAGCAATATATAATGGTATGCCCACTGTGGGAAACAGTACAGCAGTTCCTCTAAAAGTTGAATTGTCCTATGATCTTGTTTTGCCGTTTCTAAGTATACACCCAAAAGAATCGAAAGCAGCGTCTCAGAGAGATATTTGTACACTCATGTTCACAGCAGCATTTTACACAATAGCTAAAACATGGAAGCAACCCCAAAGCCTACTGCCAAATAAACAGATAAGGAAAATGTATTATATATGTACAATGAAATTTTATTTAGCCTTAGAAAGTTCTGGCACATGTTACAACATGGGTCAACTCTGAGTATACAAAGTTAAGTGAAATAACCCAGCCTTACAAGGATGAATACTGTATGATTCAATTTATATGAGGTATTTAAAGTAATGAAAAAAAAATCACAGACAAAGTAGAATGGTGGTTTGCAGGTTCCAGAGGAGGAGGATATGGGGAGTTTTTGAATAATGGGTACAGAATAAAGTTTAGGGGCTGGAGCAGTGGCTCACTGGTTATGACGCTTGCCTGGCATGCACAAGTGTGCAAGTTCAAATTCCAGCATCACATACTGGGGGGTCTACTTTGGAGCACTGAAAGCCATATTAAGAAAAAAATAAACAAAATAAAATTGATTCATTCTCTCTCTCTCTCTCTCTCTCTGTCCCTCTCTCTTTTTAAAAAAATAGAATTTCAGTTTATTAACTTTATTATTATTAACATAAGAAGTATGGTGCTAGATAGTGGTAATAGCTGCATACTATGAAGAATGTATTTACTATCACTGAACTGTACATATTAAACATGGTTAATATGGTAAATTTTATGATATAGAGGTATTCTACCACTATAAAAAATTTTGGGGAAAAAAACCCACATAACTTTTCCCAAATTTATTCCTCTTGAAATTTTCCTCCTCTTAGTTACCAGCAACTCCATTTTTTTCTTCAGTTTCTCAAGCCAAAATCTCTAGAACGATCCTTGGCACCTCTCTTTCTCTAAAACCACACACCAATCCATCAGGAAAATCTGTCAGCAACAGCTTCAAAATATATCCAGAATCCAACTACTTCTCACCACCTCTGCCCTTACCACTCTGGTCTAAGCCACTATCATCTGTTGTTTTGATTATGACAAGAGCCTTACAAACTGGCTCTCTGCTTTCATTCTAACCTCCCTATAGTCTATTTACAACACAGTAGCCAGAGCAATCCTACTTGAGTATGTCAGATCACATCTCTTTTCAACTTAAAATTCTCCAAAGGCTCCCCATCTAACTCCTTGTAAAAATCAAGCCCCTTTTATTAGACTCCAAGGTTCTCTAAAATCTTCTACTACCTTTCTCCTCCCTCCACCCATTGTTTTGTTGGGGCTCAGCAAGCTATATCCCCAAAGTGTGACATTAAGTATGCTAAGTACTTTGAACTGAAGCATACTGGAAGGACTTAGAAGTAGTCCCAGAACCAACGTCTCTGATCTTCTGTTCTTCTGTCTCGTGCCCTTCATGTACCCCTTTGGCAAGCCATAGAAACCAGCATTCCCCTTTCCCAAGGCAAATCAGAGAAGCTAGAGCCCCTTTACCAAGGAAAACCAAACAGTCTAAAACTATCATTTGAACTTTCCCTTGCCTATAGATGGATGTTGATGGAATTCTATACTGTTTCCATATTTTTGTTGAATTAAATGAACACGTATCTTTGTATATCACATCCTACTGGATTTGGCATATCTTACACAACTATCTACTCCTACCAAGTCTTATCTTCCTCTAAAATTATGACTCTGAGGTCATGCTGATTGACAAAGAGGGAGAAGCCTAGGTCAACTCCTAGTTATTCAATGTTTATAAGTCTGGCACAAAAGGAGAAAGCAGTGTTACAGAAGTCAAGAAAAGTTGTGTTTGGAGAGGGAGGAACTAACACCTAGGATGAATGCTTTCAGAAGTTAAGATAAGAAAACACAGATGACTCATATCTGGGAATACAGAGGATGCCAGTGGTGATCTTGACAAAGACGATCTTAAGGCAGTGGTGCACACAGAAATAAGGAATATATGTTTAGCCCCAAAGACACCCTTTCCATTGACATCTTTCATCTGGTCCACCCTTCCATTCCCACTGCTTCAAAGATATTGATTATCTCCATATCCCAAGTCTGGCTTCAATATCTCTCTGGAAAACCAAATTAGAACCAATTTATAATTTCTGTTATACATCTTTATCTAGATAGTACTTAGGTACTCAAATTAACAAAAAATAAAATTCACTATTAATCCTACTGTTTGCAATGAACAGCTTGCTCCCTCCTTCCTATAATTCCTCTTAACAAATAGCATCATCATTCAACATATTATCCAAAGTGAGAAATCTAACATCCTCAACCCTCTCTCTCTCATGTCGCCCATAGTGCAATAGGTACTTTATTTGTGGTGATTCTACCTACTAACTAAATTTGTTCACTACACATACTCTATTTTTTGCAATAAAGCATGAACCATTTTTTGCCAGGACTGTAACTACTTGAACACAAATACTGTACCTAGCACATCTTAGGTTTTCAATAATTGATCGCTGAGGTAGCTCACATGCCTCTTTTATAAACTGTCCAAATTTATGTTTATAAAAGTAATTTGTTATACCTTAACACCATGATTAATTTTTTTAAATTGAATAACTTGGGCCTAAATATCCAGGATGATAAAAACCACAAATAAGAAAACTCTAAAATAGAAAGTTCTAATGGGTTTAGGCATTCTCTGGGAGACTATGGTAGCGAATACTGTAGAATCCTGATTGCCACATATTGGAATTATTCCAACTATTACTTTCTATAGTTGTTTCCTGTCTACTCAGGCTTCTGTGACAATGCATTTCCCCTTTATGACTTATTCTACATTGTTTATATCATTGAAAAAACATGAGCATTTCTAAGGCAGACAAAATACATGACACAAATTAGTGCATTTTCTATTTCAGAGGCACAAACACAATGAGATGTTCATCATGAACAAGAAGAGATAAGTCATTACTGGGTAAACAGGCAAAAAGAAAGATGATGAAAGCTTAAGACTCAGCCCCTCCTCTCTCCTCCATTTTATGAGACCCAGCAACACAGTCTTGACCTTGATAGCCTCTATAGAACCTTGCCAGGAGAATGCAAAAAAGATCTCAGAAGTATTTTGGCCCCAAAACATTTTTGAATCAAGTTAGAGAAAGTTATGAAACTCACAGTTGTCATACTTGACTTGTATCCAAAAACACAATTCAGATGAAGCATGTAGTCTAAATGGTTGATGGTTTTCAGCTGGATGTACTTTCTAGCCACCTAAAATGAAAAATCCTTCTAATCTCATCCCAATAAAAACGCTTGACCTGGCAAATATCTATACACACACACACACACCCTTTATGACAAAGTGAAAAGGAAGGGAGGGAACGGAGATGGTAGAGTTTACACAGGTTTGTATTTTTAATCACTGATATTTATAGATTAAAAACTGTCGAGAAGGCCTAAGCTTGGAAAGAATTTACTTCCACGTACCTGATACATCATATACACAAAATGAATCATCTTTGATCTAACCACAGGAGAGTTTTACCTTCAGCTGTACGAACTTCCCAAGAAGTACCGCTGTAGAGGACAATCACGCTATTTGGAATCCCAAAGGGCTAGCCTGCCTAGTGAGGTGACTCACAAAAAGAATGGTGTCCCAGCTTTGCCCTGCTAGTAGTCAGCAAAGACACAGAGGCATCTCTTGTGATACTTGAATGTTTATTTACTCAGAAAAACAAATGATTATTTCTTTTGCCCAAGAGGCAAAATCTTTCTCACTTCTCAAGGCATAGGATCCCTAACTACTCCCCATTTCCAACTCACACGCCACTCCTCTCTCACACCACTTAGCTCATGTTGCTAAAGTACTACCGGATCACATCACAACAGAGCCACGTAGGTACTGAATATCCACTTGCAGGTTAACTCTAAGTCACTACCTCACTTGGTGTCAGCGTGCCTAGCACACAGTATTTTTTGTGAAATGTATAAATCGGTGGATAAAACTAATCATGACTAACTTCAAGCAAATTGAATAGATCAGTAAAAAACAGCCCAGAATTGAGAATAATGGAAAATATGAAGGTTTTAATCTTTTTTAGTAGTTACACCATCTATTCAATTACCTATATTGTAATCAGTAATTCATTTGAGTATTTCCCAAAGATATGAAACAATACTGTGTCTTAGACTTTGAAAAACATTATGTAAGAGTAAGATAGGCAGAAGACATCATTTAAAGATATATGCTAAAAAGAAATAAAAAATTAATCAGATACAGACACTTACATACTACCAGTAACTACTTTTTAAGAACAAAAATGAAAAACATTAATGGCCTGAATCTATGGCCCACTGTATTCAATTTATATTAGAAAAAACAAACAAACAAACTAAGCTGCTCAAAAGCTCTGGGAAACATGAGTCCTGAATCTGAGCTGTACTTCCCTTCTAACAAACCCCACCAATATAATTGGGGTGCTCCTCTCCAAAAAAAAACAAGCAAACCATATCAAACATATACTTACATATACTTGGGCAGTAATACTCAAAATAGGATCATTGTCAACAAAAAGGAAAATAAAATCTAATTTCAGGTAATCATCAAAGAAACCATGGAATAAAATGAATACAATCGTTATTCATCTGGACTCATGCAAAAAAAACTAATATAAGAATTTTAACAGTATACAAAACTTGGTGAAGGCTTAAATAGCTACCAAAGCAACTGAATACCACATAGTCACATCACAAGCTAGAGAAGGAAATAATGTACTATTTGCATTAATCTGTAAGTTGGTTCAACCTGATATGTTAGGAGAATTTCTTCCTGTTATTTCTAGTCTACTTAAAAGCACAAATAGACATCCACTTAGTTTCTCTATTCTTTCTGATTTCTAAAATAATACTTGCAATGATAATTCATTCAATATAAAACATGAAAGAAAAAAATTAAAAGTCCCCCTAGATGCTAAACTCCTAAAGATCAGTGCTCAATTTCCCAACTTTTCTATGCATCTACTAGTGTATGAACATATTTTTTCCATTTTCATTAATACAAAAATGGGATCACAGTGTGCACAGTTACAACTAGCTCATTGTTTTTCAAATGCATCACAGACAATTCTTCTGTGTCATACAGACTTCTACCTAATTCTTTTTCATCTTAGCACAGAATTTTACTGGATAACCACTCCAAAATTGGTCAGTCTACAACTGGTAACAAATAACTGACAGAGTTAATTTTAAATTATATAGAGTTCAGATTTTCAGAGCTAGAAAAATCCTTACAGTATGTATTATGGAATCCAAGGTTCTCACCATATTGAAGCCCAGAGATACTGAAGAACATTCAAGAAGCTCACAGGTTTGCTTGGTGGCAGATTACTCCTCTGTTCAGAAGCTGAGAGTTCAAGCCCTCCAGCAAGACTTCCAGATTTGATTCCCAATCCATCATACCTCCTAGCTGAGTCACCTCTGCCAAGTCCCTTTCATTCTTCAAGCCTCATCTCATCTCAGTAATGGGACTAATAATACAGATATTGTAAGGATCAAATTAGTTATAAAGTGCTTGGAATTTTGCCTTGGCAATAAAGCAATAAGTGCTTATCATTACTGTTATTATACTGTGGTACTATTTAAGATTCTGTTCTTGGTGTGGGTAGAACAGGAAACACAAACTTTTCGTTGTTTAGTCAAGATTTTGGTAGTTACACACTGGATGCTCTTTCTTAATTATTCTGTAACTATTAAAATATGGAACTGCATAAACAAGTACAGTGGTATAAATTGAACTATGGATTAAAAGGACTTAAGTGAATTCAATTGAAAGAGGAATCATGAGTTTGGGTTTCCGATATAAACTTCCTTCAAATGAATACGGGATAAAGAACAGGAAATAAACTATCAGTCCTACTGTTTTTATTTATGTGAAATTTTCAAAAAAGAATGAAAACTTTCAACTCTGAGGAAAACATAAGTGAACACATACTGATTCTAAAGGAGTAAAAACTCCTGTCGCAGGTCATGGGCTAATATCTGAGGGAATAGACATGCTCATTTCAGCCCTTCAAAACTGTGAGAGTTATAGACTTTAATATCAGTAGTGGCATTTTCTGCTGTTTAATTGATTTATTTATTTGCTAAAGAGCATTACACTCAGAAGTGTAATGGCAGAGTCCAAGTTGTTTGAACATCTTTCAGCAGCAAGAACAAAACATTATTTTGAGGCAAAGGCTAACAACCCCTGGGAGACTAAGAGGGTTCTGAGACTAAGAAGAGACTAGGAAGTTGTTCCCTTCACTATTCCCACTAACCACATTCCATTTCTCTTTATTGCTCAAAATAATAAAGTTTAGGTCACAGCCTACTTTATACTTTCACATGATCTAATAACTTACTTTATTTAAAAAGCAGAGTTCATTTGAAGAACTTGGCAGATTTTGAGTATGTAGTTTATCATAATGGCTCAAAACAGCAAGCATGCAGTGTACAACTTAACCTTATCAAAGCTAAAACACATACAGTTCTCCTCCCTTAACTGCAGGAAATAGTTCCAAGTCCCCAGTGGAAGCCCGAAAGCAGGGATAGTATTGAACTCTATCTATATACTATGTTCTCTCCTATATACACATACCCATGATGAGGCTTAATTTATAAATTAATCACAGTAAGAGATTAACAATTAACAAGGAAATAAAGCAATTGTAACAATATCTTACAATAAAATTGCCCGCATCAGTACTCTTCTGCTTTGGGTCCATTATTCAGCAAAATGGGATTACCTGAACACAAGCACTACAATACCAGGACAGCCAATCAGAGAACTGTGTAGCTACTAAGAGACTTTCAGGTGGGTGGTATACACAGCATGGATATGCTGGACAAAGTGATGATTCATGCTCCAAGTGGGACAAAGTGACATAGCACAAGATTTTTATCACACTGCTCATAATGGATTTGCAAGTTAAGCTTTCTGAATTGTTTATTTCTGGAATTCTCCATTTAATAATTTCAGACTGTGGCTGACAGCAGGTAAATAGCAGGTAACTGAAACCAGGGAAAACAAAACTGCATACAGGAGGGGACTACTGCACAGCTTTCAGAGAACTTAGTTCCTAAATCTTCTCCCTAATTCAGAGTTGAACTCATCACTGACTTACAATCATTTTAAATGTTTGAAAATTTTAAATTTTAAAAGTAATGGGGCATTTTTCTAGTTCCTTTTCAAAAGAAAATTTTGGTAATAAATAGCCAAGTAGTACTAAGGTCAAAAATTAAAGTATCTCAAAGCATATTTTTTTCACAGGCCTGCACTGCCTAATGAGGTAAACAAGCTTCAAGTGCTGAAATCATATACTTCAAATTCTAAAGAATGAGTAGTTAAAATTCCTTTGAATTTGTGGCAAAATACCACTTTGAACAAATATCAACAGCATAAAGAAATAAAGACAAGTAGCTGATAACCACAGAACTAGCACAAACCTTTGTGATAAGAATCTCTAAAAAAATTCATAGTTTAATAATTTTTTAATTATAGAAAAAGGAAAGAAAACAAAATTGAAAAAGATCAAGTCTGGTTTCACCTCACCCCACTCCCCAGGGGGAACTTGTCTCTGTACCCCGAGAGGAGTGAACAGAAAAGATGAGGTCAGCTTCCCCGTTCTGGTGACTAACTCCCGCTTCCCTCGCTAAACGTTAATGTGTGTGGCGCAGTTCAACTGCATCCACCTTTGTCTCATTTCAAAAGACCCATGAAAACTTTGCTGAGAGAAGCATCTGGAATTGGAAGTACAGGACAGAAGGGGAAGGAAAGGTAACACTAGTCACGAACTTGTCTGGTAGGACTCCAGGTAATGAGAAACATCTCACGAATGCCAAGGAAAAACTTTAAAAGACTGTTCTTTCAACACACCTTTCAGGTAAAATGTCTTAAGGGTGGTGTCACAAGAAAGCACCAGAGCACAAGGGGCTGTGCCACTTCATGACCACATTGGCTGGGAACATATTTAAAACTAATCATTTGACCTGCCTGCGTTTCTTACAAGCATCTCTCTAGTGCATACATTGAAAAGGTCTGGATATTTTGCACCACCAAGACTCAATCAGTGCCTCAACGTTTGGTGGGGGATGCAAGTCCAAACAACGGCAGCTCATTCACTTATTTAAAACATTCAACAATTGTAAAAGGCTTAGAAAACACAGAGCATAATAGTGTATCAAAATGACAAGCTCTCATCAGACGCCTGGCAGCCAAATTTGCTTACCTGGAGCTTTAAGAGGCAGCCCAGACACGGAAACTCTAGAGAAAGAAAAACTTGTGCCATGACTTGCATTAAGAGACGGGGCACAGAAACAAGTGTTTGCAAACCAACTGAAGGTGCTCAAAATTACGCAAGGAAGGATAGAAGAAAAAACATCCTCTCAAAAACTAGTTGATACTTAAAAACCAACTCCATAAAGGGGTTACATGTTACTTGTACCAGGGGAAGCAGAGGCCAGTGTGTCTGTCCTCATATTCATGGAATTAAGAGGGAAAACCTTGACTCAGGTGCCACTGAAAATATTTAAAAAAAAATTTTTTTTATTAAGGACTTGAGTTGTTGTACAATTATAATCATAAATGCTTATAAAGTAACAATATGTTATGCATTTGCTCCTGAACCAGAGTTCCCCCCACATCGCCCACACCCCAGTGTGGGCCATAAGCACTTCACCTGCTGATGACAAACTTTGTGTACGTTTTATTCCTCTCTGTACTCTATCCCAGAGAGGCCAAGATAACAATTCAAAAAACCGAACCACAATTGTACTTCTACCATGATTTTTCTCCCAGCGTCATTTTACTTAAATATTACATGTTATAACAATACAAATTCCTACCGTTTCAACTAATTGCATGTACTTTGTCGGGCGTTTGTTTATTTTGGGCTTAGTTTGAAGACAGTATACAATACAACTACAACCTCTGGCTTCATTTAGCTTTCTCAAATTCAGTGGTTTAGGTTTAAAAACACAAAAAGGAAAGAGGAAGAGACAGACAAAGAAAGAAAAGAGTGATGCTTATTCCCTCAACAGCTTGTGGTGGTTTACCCTCAGTTTATACCTACGGCTAATCGGAGACCTGAGTATCACATTCTCCATGGCCTCAGTCGTGCCTCTACAATGAATAACTCTTTCACGGATGCACTTCTTTCCATCCTTCCTAATTCATTCACCCTTTAACCTTCTCATCTCCCCATCTACCACGCTACCACCAAAAGAGGAAGCTTTTGTGCTTTGAGTCCAACGAAGATCCTTTCCTTGACTGACCTCTAGACAGGCTTCTGAACCTACTGCTGGACCTATCTACGCACTTATTTGTAGAATGCAGTTTTAGAAAACAGCCAGGTTAGGTTAGTAGCAAGAACCCCTCCCCGCCCCCATCCTTGATGTCTGACAACCCTTGATATTAGTCTAATCATCTGGCTTATCTTCAACAAAAACGCTGCTGGGTCGGTTCAGGCAGAACCCCTCACCCTTGATGTTTCCTTGTAATAGTTTTCTATCCACCAACCCTCACACTGGCTCCTGGCTATATATTCCCACTTGCCCATGTTATATTTGGAATTGAACCCAATTTCTCACCCCTGCTACAGGACCCCATTACAGTGATTCCAGTACCTATCATAGTGCCCCCAGAAAAAGTACAGGACCCTTATTATGCTTTAACAAGTATCATTGACTAATTTTTCTTTAACAGGTAACCCCCAAATCACAACAGTCCATCTCCCTGATCTAACTTTAGAAACTGGAACTCCTTAGGAATCAAGCCAGAAATTTAAAATTGCAAATGGACAAAAATCAAGTAAGCAAACTGTGCAACTGGTGGGAAGTTCAAAGCCAGAATTCTCTCACAGTCTAAAACACAGATACCAGCTAGAATATTTAGCATAAATTTGAAATTTGATGTTTTAAAAGTCATAGGAATGAGCTTGTTTTACTCTGACTTTAATGACTTCTATCCCCTTAAGAATTTTAATATTAGCTTATTTTTAGACAGGTATACCAAAGGAGCATCCTCCCATACCATAGAAGAACTAAGGCAGAAAAAACTACATATGTACATCATACAACCAAAGGGGGAATTAGGGTTGCTAATCAGCTGACCTTAAAAATAATTATCCTGGGGGGTTGGAGCAGTGGCTCGGCAGTTGTGGTGCTTGCCCGGCATGCACAGGTACACGGGTTCAAACCCTAGCACCCATGTACACAGCTAGGTGTCAGAGCAATGAAAGCCATGTAGAAAAAAAAACTCAATAAAAACTGATTCTGTCTCTCTCTCACTGTCCTTCTCTCTTAAAGAAAAATAATAATAATTATCCTGGATTAATCATTTTACGAATGAAATCAATAAAAGTCTTAACAATTTTTATTACATATCTCTGATTTTTAAAAGCAATATACCAGGAGTCCTAGAGAAGTAGTAGTTTTCCTTTATAAGGACAGGAGATGTTAATGCGGCAATTCCCCAGCCTCTACCATGGTTTCAAGGAGGCTCCTTGTTTTCCACAGATATGGAGTTC